>JAQQZX010065559.1:0-12593 GCA_030068355.1 Notoglanidium maculatum | reverse complement strand
TGTGTGTGTGTGTGTCAGTCCAGTCCCTGAGTGTTCAGGAGTCTGATGGCTTGGGGGAAGAAACTATTACAGAGTCTAGCAGTGAGGGCCCGAATGCTTCGGTACCTCTTGCCAGATGACAGGATGGTGAAGAGTTTGTGTGAGGGGTGTGTGGGGTCATCCACAATGCTGGTGGCTTTGTGGATGCAGCGTGTGTGGTGAATGTCAGTAATAGAGGGAAGAGAGACTCCAACAATCTTCTTAGCTGTTCTCACTATACGCTGTAGGTTCTTGCGATCCGATACGGTGCAGTTTCCATACCAGACATTGATACAGCTGCTCAGAATGCTCTCAATAGTCCGTCTGTAGAATGTGGTGAGGATGGGTGGAGGGAGATGGGCTTTCCTCAGCCTTCACAGGAAGTAGAGACACTGCTGGGCTTTCTTGGCTATGGAGATGGTCTTGAGGGACCAGGAGAGGTTCTCTGCCAGGTGAACACCAAGGAATTTGGTGCTCTTTATGATCTCCTCAGAGGATCCGTCAATGTTGAATGGAGGGTGGTCTCTCCGTGCTCTTCTGAAGTCAACAATCATCTCTTTGGTTTTGTCCACGTTCAGATAAAGGCTGTTGACTTTGCACCAGTCCATTAGCTGCTGCACCTCCTCTCTGTATACTGACTTTGTCATTCGTGCGACCCCCCACAGTC
This sequence comes from Notoglanidium maculatum, assembly GCA_030068355.1. NCBI lineage: Eukaryota > Metazoa > Chordata > Actinopteri > Siluriformes > Auchenoglanididae > Notoglanidium > Notoglanidium maculatum. Next base: position 11,908 of record JAQQZX010065559.1, on the reverse strand, counting down.
GTGTCATCGGCGAACTTGACGATGTGGTTCAAGCTGTGCATTGCTGCACCATCATGAGGCAGCAGAGTGAACAGTAGTGGATTGAGCACACAGCCCTAAGGGACCCAAGTGCTCAGTATGGTGGTGCTGGAGATACTGTTTCCAATCCGGACTGACTGAGGTCTCTCAGTCAGGAAGTCCAGGATCCAGTTGCAGAGAGAGGAGTTCAGGCCCAGTAGGCTCAGCTTCCCAATAAGGTGCTGAGGAATGATTGTGTTGAATGCTGAACTGAAGTCTCTGAACAGCATTCATACATAGGTGTCCTTATTGTCCAGATGTGTGAGGGCCAGATGTATGGTCGTGGCAATGGCATCATCTGTGGACTGGTTTGGGTGATAAGAGAACTGCAGGGGGTCCAGTGAGGAAGGTAGCAGGGTCTTGATGTGCCTCATGACGAGCCTCTCGAAGCACTTCATTGCAATGGGTATGAGTGCAACGGGACGATAGTCATTGACAAGGGAGACTTCTTTAGCACGGAAACAATGGTGCTGGCTTTGAAGCACTTCTGGAAGACATCAGTGCTAAGGGAGATGTTGAAGATGTCAGTGGGAACATCTGCCAGGTGGTCTACACATTCTCTAAGCACTCTCCCAAGGATGTTGTCTGGTCCAGCAGTCTTCCATGGGTTCCTTAACTCTGTGAAGAGTTTTCCTCAAATCAGCAGTGGTCAGACACAGCACCTGGTCGCTGTGAGAAGGGGTGGTCTTCCTCACTGTTATGTCATTCTGTGTGTCAAATATTGCAAAGAAGTTGTTGAGTGCATCAGGTAGGGAGGCATCACTGTCACAAGCAGGTGTAGTAGTCCTATAGTCAGTGATGGCCTGGATGCCCTGCCACATGCACCGCATGTCGCCGCTGTCCTGAAAGTGGCTGTGGATACACTGGCTTCCGGTTTGAGTGTGTAATGATGGTCTTAGAGGCAGTGACGTCATCTACGCACTTGTGGATGTAGCTGGTCACTGATGACGTGTACTCCTCCAAGTTGATGTTGTTGCCATTGGTTGCAGCCTCCCTGAACATATGCCGGTCAGTGTGCTCAAAACAATCCTGAAGAGCAGAGATGGCTCCTGCTGGCCAGGTTCTTACCTGCTTCAGAACCGGTTTGGTGCATCTGATGAGCGGTCTGTATGCAGGCATTAGCATAACAGTGATGTGGTCTGAGTAGCTGAGGTGGGGCGGGGCTCAGCACAGTATGTGCCGGGAATGTTTGTGTAAACAATATCCAGCGCGTTTGTCCCTCTCGTTGCAAAGTCCACATACTGATGGAATTTCAGGAGCACTGACTTGAGATTTGCATTGTTGAAATCTCTGGCGACAATAAACAGTCCATCGGGGTGTGCATTCTGCAGCTCACTAACAGCCCTGTACAGCTCACAGAGCGCATCCTTAGCATTAGCGCACGGGGGAATGTACACTCCGACAATGTGCACGTCGGTGAATTCCCAAGGTAAATAAAAAGGTCTGCATCTAACAGTCACAAACTACATAAGCAATGAGCAGTAACTAGAAACTAGCACAGAGTTCTTGCACCATACCGTGTTGATGTAAACAGACAAGCCACCACCGCGAGTCTTACCACACAGAGCTTCTTTCCTGTCGGCATGAAACGCAGTTACCCCGGCTAGCTGAATCGCAGTGTCCGGAACTCTGTCGCTGAGCCATGTCTCCATGTAAAGAAAGACGCAGCAATCTCTAAACTCGTGCTGGGTAGTCCGCTGGAGTCGGATGTAGTTCAATTTATTGTCCAGAGAGCAGACATTGGAAAGTATGATAGATGGGAGGGCTGGCAGGCTAGGATTAGCTCTTAGTCTAGCACGGACCCCCGCCCACTTGCCGTGCTTCCACTTCCTCGCACACTGCTTTCGGCAGATCTTTCCCCAGCCGCTGTCATCAGGCGACGCCGAGGACTGGAGGCCTGGTTTCTGCAGCAACCTGAGGAAGCGTAGCGTCTCCAAGAGGTCATCCTGCAGTTTTGCAATATTCCTTAATGTCCAGTAATCTTTGTCATGGGATATGTGTTTAGTAATATGCTATAAAAATAAATAAATAAATAAATATATTTATATAATTATATATATAATAATAGTAATAATATGCTTGTGATAGTGAGTCTTCTCTTTAAAAAGAGAGGTTACACACCTAAGACTATATTTTCTGCCTATAAGAAAGTGAAGAATTTCATTAGCGAACAATTATTAGTTTGTTACCAAAAAAGACAACAAAATTCTAATCAGATTTATTTTGTTACATAATATAATAATGACTCAAATAAAATAAAACAAATTATTAAAAAGATCTGTGATATAGAAATATACGTGCAGATTCTCCTACCGTTAGATTTAGAAGAGCTCCTATTCTTATAGCCAAGCTGAAGAGCTACATTCCCTCAATTAGAAATAAGACTTGGCTAGATGCGAATAAATGCTATTATAAGTATGGTAACTATAATCATTACAATAATATGATTAAGACAGATGTATTTACTAATGTAATATCAAATCACAAGTACAGAATACAATCATTGATTGATTGCAATACTACCTATGGAATCTATAGATTAGAATGTCTAAAATTGTTGTTTTTACCCAGAGATAACTAAACAGAAGTTAAAATTGAGATTAGCGGAACATAGATATGCTATCAATATCAATAATCCTCAATATTCAGTGGCATTACATCACATTACATTACGAGAGGCTGGCCATGAAAATTGCAATACTGTAAACATAATTGGTATAGAATATGTTGCTGAACTGATAAGGTGAGGTGACTGAAAGGATTATTACAAAGAGATTCTTTCTGGATTTATATTCTTATAGCTACACAGTACCCAGATTTAAATGTAGAACTTGACTTCTCACCCTTCCTTTAATTTTCTCTGATCTAACTTATAAGGAAGAAGGATATATATTTTTTAAAACATTTTAACACATTTTTAAATATGTGAAAATTTACTTATTTATATGCTTGTTCATACTTTGTGATTTCCTTATAATATAACTTTTCTGTGAATGTTTAGATATAAAGTATGTAAAGCTTTTTCTGTGATTATTATTCACAGGACCAAACTGATTATTATTTGTGAAAAGTATTGATTTTTCTGACTCCCATATATTGTTATTATTATATCACATGTATATTAGTTGTTCACATGATTTGTTTAATCATATGACTTTGTATCTATACTGATCACATGATTATTTGTTAAGATAAAGAAGGGGGTTCTTTAAGACATTTTGACTCGTCCTAAAGGTCATCATGGCTGAAATGTGTTGGCGTTTGTTTAAATTATATATCCATTTGTTAATAATGGCTTTGGAAAAGCAGACCACTGCTCCATACTACTGCTGCCTGCATACAGGCAGAAACAAACAGGAAAAACCAGTTTCCAACAGCATATACACATGGGACAGTAACACTGAGGCGGTCTTACAGGACTGCTTTGAGACAACTGACTGGCAGATGTTTAAAGATGCAGCTGATGGCAACATTAACAAATTCACAGACTCTGTCATAGGATATATGAGGAAGCGCATCGACGATGTTGTTCCAAAAGCCATTGTCTGCACATATCCAAATCAGAAACCCTGGGTCAATGGTGAGATACATGCTAAGCTAAAAGCTCAGTCCTCTGACTTCAACTCAGGTGACCCTGACGTCTACAAAGCAGCCAAATAAGATCTCTGGACATCCATCAAAAATGCCATGAAATGTGTTGGACGAGAGTACAAACAAGAAACAAGTCTCAGCAATGGAGGCCTATATAATTTGAATTTAACATAAATTTAGAAGATAAGGAAAAAAGGGGTAGGGGTGGGGGTACAAAGTCATAAATAAGGGGTGTAGTGCAGACACCAGTATTGCACATTAGAGAAATTGACGAATGCAAGTAACAGTAATTGAACATTGAATAAAGTGACGTGTAGTAACAATAATTGCACATTAGGGTAAAGTGTCAAGTTAAGTAGTAAGTATCAAATTAAGTACTACTTGACATTGTAGACAGAAAAAGCATGTGTATCCCAAAAAAAGAAAATGTTGGTAACCAGTACACTGTGGGATGTTTAGCTGCTGGAGTTAAGGAGTCTGATGGCCTGATGATCAAAGCTGTTCTTAGGTCTTGTAGTCCATGCAGCCATGTTTCTGTATCGCCTTCCAAAGTAACAAAGAGAACAGTTGGCGTGCTGGATGGCTGTGTTCCTTAATGATGCTGTGTGCCTTTCTCAGACATTGTTGGAGGTAGAGGCCCTGAATGGTAGAGAGGCTCTTGCCAGTGATGTTCTTTGCTGCCTCCACTACTCTCTGTAGTGATTTCCGGCTGTGGGCAGAGGAGCTCCCATACCGTACTGTAACACAGCCCGTCAGCAAGCTCTCAATTGTACACCTGCAGAAGTTTGAGATGATATTGGCATTCGTGCCAAACTTCTTCATCCTCCTTAGGAAGTAGAGCAGCTGGCAAGCTTTCCTGACCTCAGTGTCGGTGTGTGTTGTCCAGGAGAGGTCCTCAGTGATGTTCACTCTGAGGAACTTGAAGTCGCGGACTCTATCAACTTCAGCACTGCCGATGTAGATGGGCCAGTGTGTCCCCCCTTGTTGTCTCCTGTAGTCCACTATCATCTCCTTAGTTTTGCTGACATTGGGAGGAAAGTTTTCTGACACCAGCTAGTCAATGCCTTCACTTCCTCTCTATATGCGGTTTCGTCATTGTCTGTAATGAGACCCATGATGGTCGTGTCATCAGCAAACTTGATGATGGTGTTAGAGTTGTATTTGGCAGTACAGTCATCAGTGAACAAGGAATACAAGCACCCCCTAGTGCAGGCAGCTGAGCACACATCCCTGTGGTGTGCTCGTGTTCAGGATCAGCGAGGAGGAAATGTGGCTACCAGTTCTCACCACCTGGGGTCTGCCTGTCAGGAAGTTGAAGATCCATCTTCCCATTGATGTCCCCAGGCTGAGATCAAGCTTGGAGATGAGCTTTGAAGGGATGATGGTGTTGAATGCTGAGCTGTAGTCAACAAAGAGCATTCTCACATATGTATTCCCTTTTTCCAGATGGGTAAGTGCAGTGTGTGTCGCCAAGGCGATGGCATCCTCCATGGCCCTATTTGATCTATAGTCAAACTGAAGAGGGTATAATGTGTCTGGAAGGGAGGAGCATGTTGTGGGTATTGACCAGATGTTCAAAGCACTTCATTATTACAGATGTCAGTACAACAGGGCGGTAGTCAATCAGACAGGTGACCACAGTGTTCTTAGGAACAGGAATTATGGTGGATGCCTTGAGGGAGGTGGGGACCACAGACTGTCTCAGGGAGAGGTTGGTGAACACCTCTGCCAACTGGTCAGTGCAGGCCCTTAGAGCATGGACTGGAATACCATCTGGTCCCAGAGCTTTGTGAGGGTTGACCTTTTTGAAGGACCGCCTCACATCAGCAGTCTCTAGTATCAGTGTTGTTGCCTCCCTGTCCATGTGAGGGCATATGGCAGCATAAGCCACTGCACATGTGTTTGGGGTCAGAGTTGTGGTAGTGGGATTCCACCTTGTCCCTGTAGTCCTTCTTGGCTTTTCTCCCTTTTGTGCAAAGGACACTCACATAAAAATTGGACATGCCATATGTTGTTGGTTTCCTTTCATTCAGCTGGCATCCAGGAGAGTTGGAGAAGTCTAAGGTTTCCAAAACCCTAAAATACAGTACGGATCAGAATTCTGGGCCTACCCTCAAATTTTAAATGAATGAATGAATAAATGAAGCATTGCTTTTTCAAACTTTTATTCCAAGAAAATATTAGAAATAATTAAAACAAATGTGACTAACTGGTTTTCAATCTTTTATAGCTTGTATTAACACATTATCTGAAGGCTGAAAGGCTGAAACTATTGGTTTTGAAAAAGACATATCAAGTCTGTCTTTAGTGCACTGACATTCACTTTGTGATGGAATTCTATTTACTAATGTCAGAACTTGATTGGCTCTTGGCCTCTTACTTGTGTCTTATTTAACCAAATGATGTCCACCTGTCCGCCTTGTCCTAGAGTTTGTGAGAGGTTTAATCCACTGTCTGTTTCAATTTTCTGTTGTACTGTATCGCAACTGATAACTCAGAATTTTTGTTTATTTCAAGCAGCATGCGTTGTTCCTACAGTGCAACATGGAGGTGGGTTGGCGATGATATGGGGGTGTTTTGGGGGAGGACAATCTAGAGACTTGGTCCAAATTAAAGGGATCATGAAGATCAAGAAGAAAGAGTATCACTAAATTCTTCAACATCACACAATTCCTTCTGTTTTATGTACCATTGGACAAAATTTCATTCTTCAACAAGATAATTCTTCAATCAGCATTCTTCAAAATTGTGCCAAAATTATACCTAGACCAAAGAAAACTAAAATTTTGAGAATTATGTCTTGGCCTCCCCACTATCCAGATCTTTCTACCATTGAGCTGGCATGGGACAAGCTGGATCCAGCAAATGAGACAGGACTGTTTGCATGATTGAGAAGGTGCTGGGACAGTTTTGACACAATTTATTTCTTAACTTTTGCCACAAATCTGTGCTGCTGTGATAAAGGCAAGGGGTGGTTATTTTGATGAAACTGCATTCATTAAATTGCACTTACAATGTATATTGCTACATTACATTTCAAAACCAGTCAGTTACATTTGTTTTAAGTATTTCTAATATTTTCTTGGAATAAAAGTTTGACAAACCAGTGAATTGTTTGTTTGTTTTTCAATCTGAGTAATTGAAAATTTTGAAGTGATTGACTTCTGAGCTGTAGTAAACTCACTGAACAACTTTAAGACACAATGAACACTAAACACCAGATCTCACAAAAAAAGTAAGCCTGAAATATTGCTATGTTTGTTTCTTTTGAAGTCTTTTACATTATGGACTGTAATTTTACTGCTTGCATATCTGCATTTTATAATTGTATAAAATATTTTAAAATCAATGTCTGAGCAAGAAAATTATGTAAAAACTAAATTTATTGGTTTGTCCTGTGCTGCAGTAACAACAATGAAAGTTTCAAACTGATTTTGACATCTAGCCTAACACACCCTTTTAAAGATAGATATGTACCTTTAGTCGCTGTATTAGGTTTTGTTTTGCTTCATGGGATTTAAACCCAGGTGGTGTTTTGTTGGTGTTGAGTATTGCAATCTATACAGGTGGTGTTGAGTATTGCAATCAAATACAGTGGAGTACCTATAAACTACATGTAGACAGAATTTGTAGTAAAAAGGAAGCCATTTGAGAATCGGTCATGCAACCCAGGGCCTGTGGGCAAGCGTCTCACAAGATGCATATGCAGTTCGATATTTATTAAAAACACAAGCAAAGGTATCAATTCAGCATGCAAAATCAAAGTCCAAAAACAGAATCAGGTTAAGGTGATCAACAAACAGCACAGAGGAGGTCAGACAAAGGCAGAATCCAAAGAATTCAATATATCCAGAATAGAATAGAATATGCAGAAATAGTTCAAAAACCAGTCACAGAAATGAAGACTGAAGAAGGTGGGGCAGGTGTGGGTGCATGTGCAGGTATTAGCCTGTGTTGGTTGAAATAATTTTTCTGCATAAAAATAAATTGAAGATAATTGATTTCAATGTATTAATAAATAAAAAAAAGAAAATAGCATACATTGTGTGATATAATACAGCTTAAAATAAGTGCAAATTACATTTATGTACTCTATGTACAGAATAAATTTTGATTTCATTAGTGACCTCTGAAATTTTAACCAGATTCTGCTAGTAAGGAGTAATGTGCATATTGTCATTTCAGTATGTTTTTTTTTACCCTCACTCTAGAAGCTATGTTTCTGAAAGCATATATTTACTTTTTAAAATTTTTTTTTTTTAATTATTTTTATTTTTTTAGCTAGCAGTATTTAAGTTAAGCTTTTGGCTAGTCTACCCTACCCTACCCTATAAGATACACTAATACAAATAAGTACAAAATAAGATGAGTTCTGATATCCTCTGTACTTCGCTCCTTTTTTCCATCACTTTTGGTAGTTATGATAAAAATATGTTTATTTGTCTAGATGCTACAAAGATTATTAAGTGTGAATAATACATCACTCTTAGAAAATGTACTGTTCGTAGACTCTATTTACAAATATACTATGCTTTCACCAATAGTCTATAAAAGGGCAATCATTGAATTGACATCTTGTTTTTTTTTAAGGTAAACATTTAAATGACTCCTGACTTCTTTTCCTCTGTTCCACTAGTGTTAGCTACTGACACTCTCCTCTCCTCACTTTCCTCATCTATGGATCTCCTGTGCCCACTATCTTCCAGACCCAAGAAGAATCCTCACTCCGTTCATTGGCTATCATATGTGTTGCGCTGCAATCAAAGAGAATTAAGAGCAGCAGAGAGAAAGTGGAAGAAATCACAAGTTGACACAGATCTTTCTTCTTACCATGCTCTCCTGTCCAAAATCCTGTCCTAAGACTGCCTTCTATAAAAAAAGCTGGAAATCTCTGCACAAGATCCTTGCAAAGTCCACAACATCATTTCTTCATTACTTAACCTGGTGGCTCCCCCTGCCCAAACTTGACCTAGTGCCAAAGACTTTGGAAAGTTTTTTTAAAAAAAACTTTTCACTCCCACCTAACTCCTTCACATCACATTAAGGATTCCTCTTCCCCTTCACTGGCACAGTTTTCCAATCTAGCAACAGATGAAATTTTTCAAGTTATCTCATTATGTAATCTTACCACCTGCCCACTGGATCCTATCACTTCCACAATGCTTCAGACCATCTCTCATGACCATGTCCCCTTCATCACCACTATCATCAATAGCTCCATAACATCTGGTGATGTTCCAACAGCATTCAAAAGAGCCAGGATTATTCCCATCCTGAAGAAACCCACTCTGGGTCCCTCAGACATCAACAATTACCAGCTGGTATCACTTCTCTCTTTTCTTTATAAAATCCTTTGAACGCACTGTCTACAATCAACTGTCACATTCCCACATTACATGGTGCTCCCTCCGATCCTCCAGCACTGCTCAACTAGTTCCACCCTCTCTCAAGGTAAAAGGAAGACATGCATCTAGACTTTCCTTTGTTTTGGCACCTAGGTAGTGGAATGAATTTCCCTTAGATGTCAGAACAGCTGAGTCACTGGAAGTCTTCAAATGACGAGCTTCCAATGTGCTTGGATGAGCACTTTCAGTACTTATACTAATATTAAAAAAACAATCTTTTTAAAAAAAATTTTTTATAGTGTCAGACATGCAGCTGTACCTGTTAGGATTACAGTACAATCACTAGTATGGAGAATGATATTGCATAATTCACAATCTGCACTGCATCAGAACCGTGACACAATCGTGCACCTTGCTAGGACACTAGCAAAATTCATAATACAGCTAGCAGACCAACAAGACAATTAAGCTATAGTCTCATAACCAGATTTCTGTTTGGTGATTACATTACATTTACATTTATGTCATTTGGCAGACGCCCTTATCCTGAGCGACTTACATATACCTCATTTATACAACTGAGCAGTTGAGGGTTAAGTCATGTACAAAGTATGGTGTGTGATCAGGTATGGTAGCAGAGCCTTGAGCCCTTGCTCAAGGGCCCATCAGCAATAGCTTGACAGTGCTGAGGTTTGAACTCACAACCTTCCGATCACTAGTCCAATGCCTTACCACTGCCCTGGTGATAAAGAGTCTAGTACAATTTGTCATTACACATGGTTAAAAACTGCCAACTTTTCAATTTGTCTTCAACTGAAAGGGTTCATTATTAGAACAGAAATAAAAAAAAAACACTCTACATGCTTTCTTCTGTATTACCTGCCAATAAAGTTTTTAGACTGATGGTATTCTTAGCCTGGGTCCTTTTAAACCAGTATCAGAATATATTTACTGATAGACTTCAAAGAACCTATGTACAGTATCTTCCGGATAAGCGTGTCTGCCAAATGCTGTAAATGTAAATTAAATGATTATTAACTTGACCTGTGTCTTCATTTAACTACACTTTTGTCACAGTTATAGCATTGCAGTTAGTCATCAATGGGTTTTTTCTTTAGGATAATTGTATTCTGTCATGATGCTTTTAGTTATTTTGATTTGTATATTGCATATGTGCACCTAATTTTCCAAGAACTATGCTTTGCTTTGTGTACACACACACAAATAGTGCCCCTAGGGGCTAATTTGAGTGAGATTGCATCAGATAGCGGTGAGTCACAACCTGAACATACCATTCAAGTTTTGTGATGATAGCTCATTGTTAATCCAGTCAAGTGCCTGCTTAAATATGATTGGCTAATGGCAGCCATGTTTTTAAATTAATTAGGACATCATCAAAAAATTTACTTACAAATTAGCGCGTAGGTGCAGCATACCAATTTCCAGCTTGATGTGACTTACAGTTTCTGAGAAACAGTTATGTCACATTGGCTCTGCTACCATACCTGATCACAAACCATACCTTGTACGTAACCTCAGACTCTTTTCTTCTATATGCCTTTCAGGTTTCATGTGAATCCATGTAAGCACTAATAGGTTGCATCTATTTATGTAAATGAGGCCCCTCCTCACCATAATTGAATGACCTGTGGCAGCCATATTAGGCCCGAATATCCCATTCATGCATAAATCAGATTTAGCAAGCTTCCAGTTATGCATATTCTCCCCTACACGGTCTGACCACATCCATCACGTATAGGTTCGAAATTAAGGTGACCTCATGAATGAAGGCGTGAAAGCCAAGCCTTTTGTTAATAGCCTTCTATTAGGTTAAGCAGCTGATCTGGAGGGTTCTCAGAATGTTTTGGTAAACTGGGATGTTTGGATGTTGTCACCCCCCACTCTCACGAGTCCACTTAGGTTTGTTGATGGTGGAGTGGCTAGCCGCTTTATGTCCAAGGGTGCCCTCATGTCTATATTACCTTCTGGATCTCCATTTTAATTATTCTGTCATAGCTAGCCTTGCCGGAGTTACATTTACATTTATGGTATTTGGCAGACGCCCATATCCAGAGCGACTTACATAAGTACTTTGAAGTCTCTATCAGTAAATATATTCTGATACTGGTTCCCTAGGACCTGGACTAAAAATACCATCATGCAGAAAACTGTTGGCCAGTAATACAGAAAGGTGGTTTTTTTAAGTGAAGAATAAATAAAGTAGTAGTCCAAGTACTCCTGAATGAGGTACGTCTTTAGTTGTCATTTGAAGACACCCAGTGACTCAGCTGTTTGGACATCTAGGGGAAGTTCATTCCACAACCTACCTAGGTGCCAAAACAGAGAAGAGTTTAGATGCATGTCTTCCTTGTACCTTGAGATATGGTGGAACCAGTTGAGCAGTGCTGGAGGATCGGAGGGAGTGTGGTACAGTACAGTACAAAGTGCTTTGAGTGCTTTATTTAGAATGGGTGTAGACTGACTCACTCCCTCGGGTATTGTGGCTGTCTGTAAAATTTCCATGCGAAAGTAGTTGTAATCTTTTCAAAGCATAACCCACACTCTGATTTTGAAAATAAATGTGAAAGAGTGAGCTCAGCTACATTAATGATCACCTCAAAGGAAGGAAGTTATTTCTGTGTAGGACTATGACATATAATTAATATATAAACCATAACATTTGTATTGATGAGGACCAGTAAGTACAGAGCCCTGCTCATGATACATAATAATCTAATACTAATCTCAATTGATATTTTTGTTTTATTGTAATGGAACTAATTATGGGCAGCACAGTGGTGCAGTGGTTAGCCCTGACGCCTCACAGCAAGAAGGTCTAGGGTGCCTTTCTGTGCGGAGTTTGCATGTTCTCCCCATGCATGCGTGGGTTTCCTCTGGGTGCTCCGGTTTCCTCC
>JAQQZX010065508.1:0-12596 GCA_030068355.1 Notoglanidium maculatum | reverse complement strand
CGAGCGTGTGTGGCTGTTTGTCTGTGTTGGCCCTGTGGTGGACTGGCAACCTGCCCAGGGTGTACCCCGCCTCTCGCTCGAACATGCTGGGATTGGCTCCAGCTTCCCCGCGACCCAGACGGATAAAGCGGTATAGATAATGGATGGATGGATGATGGTTCAGATGCAGCTATAGAGCTCGTTATGTTTCATTCGATCATTTTCTTCATGCCAAAGACTTTTGTTTATTCAATCAAATATTGGGGAGAATTTATACATTTATACTTATTTCTTAATATCTGGTGAAACTAGTACTTCTGGATTAAAATACAAAATTTCGTTTTATACACACAAAAACGCACATTGTTTTGAAGATCCAAATTGAATCAAATCAGTATCGTGAAAGAGCTGAATCCTGACCAGAGTCTATCGTTACACACTTACTGTTTAGCTGTTGCTAATAAATTCTCTATAGCTGCAAACTACATTGAATAGGAAATAATGATTAATAAAGACAAAGATTGTGTATGCGTGTCTAACTGAATTATTACTTCATTTCTTCCTTCTGGATATTTTTATGAGCGTTTCCACATTCGATTCTGAATGATAGTCATTATTTAATGTAGTAGCATCAGAACAATAACTAGGCCTTTAAGGCAAGACATTTGTTTTTTAAAAAAACACATGTCATTAAACCATAAACTTTTGATATACATGGAAAAATTAGCCTGCTAACACATGAATGATGACTTCGTAAAATAAGATGCTCTGGGGAGTAGTTTAAAAGGGAGAAAATAAAATAAAACTGGACATTTATATATCCTGCAAACAAGGTTCACCACTGCAGAGTACAAACAAATAACCCAGCACAACACTGCCGTAGTCTGAACACCTCGAAAAAGCGGATGCTGCTCACACAGCAAGACATGGCGGCAGTCGTCTTGCTAGCCGCACACGGTCAACAAGCTTCATGCTAAAGGCCACTGAATCCCGCAGCATGAAGGTGACATCTCCTCTGCACAACACACTCTCAGACTGATGACACTTTTATTACAACTGCTGTACTGGAGGGACGCGAAGGGGCCTGACATGTGCGTTTTCATTACTCCCAGAATGGCTAAAGCTTTTCAAAGCCTCTCCTCAGGGGAACCGTGCAGCCCGACTATTAATCCAAGTCAAAGCAGCCATGCAGGACAACGTGACCATTTGAAATACCATAACAATAACAATTCTCTCTCTCAGGACGATGGTCTGTGGAGAATTTTCAACAAATTAGCCAAGTCAAATATTTTTCAGGTCAGTTCCTAACTAGTGGAACTAATCAATTCGGGCCATCTGAAATACAGCGTCTTTAAGCAGCGAGAGATCGCGTGCCAAGGACTTTTCTCCTTGGATGTGATGGCAGAGTTAAGGAGACTGCAAATCTAAAGAGACGTGCATAAACGGAGCACGTCCTTGGATCATCTATTCCAAGCCTTTCATCAGACTAGAAATAAATGAAATGGTGCAAAAGTGCCGGACAGCTGGGAAATTGGTTAGTAAGCCAGTGAATAATACATTCGGACAATTATATTTAGAAAAAATGCAACAAAATTGCTTTTTTTTTTTGCATTCTAGTTCCTTTTAAGACCTTTAAAGGACACAAACAATCAATTTAAGACCAAAATCGGCAGTGATTATATTACCTAGATCAAATTTTAAAAAAACTTCTGTACAGGAACAAAATGTGTCCCCGTGTATGCCAGCTCAATTGCAAGTGCTAGCTAACATTAGCTTCAGTTTAGTTTCCATATACGTTCCTCTTCAGTGAATCAGCCCTTTCTCCCAGATTAATTTTATTCACCATCGGTCTGACCACTGATTTAGCTTAACAAAAAAAAAAAAAAAATCAGTATGGATGTTTTGCATGTCCCATATCATCATAGCAAAGAGTCAAAGACTGAAAACGTTACAGCTGAATCCTATTTATTTACTTGCATATCCACCCCATCAGTTTCCAAATTGTATGGCGAGTTCCATGGATTGTATACACACCGTTACAGCCATAATAAAACTTGACATTCTGGCTGCAGAAAAGAAAATGAGGTGTTTATTTGATTGTGATTATACAAAAATGATGAAGCTCCTCAGACACACACACGCTGTGTTTTCTCCTCCATCGCCTTTTCCAGCTCTCACCAGACTGACAGGGTTTCAATTAACAGGGTTTATGACACAATGTGAAAGTTGCAGATAAGGTTTCTCGGTGAAGAAAAACTCGTCTAGGTGAAATCTTAGCCAGAACGTGGCACTAAGCGTTCGCTTTCCGCTCCCAGAGATCGTTTGAAAGGAAAACAAATAATGCAGTTGGGGTTCGGTGTCAGCAAAGGTTAAATTACCGTTTAGCCCAATCTAAGATGGAGCGAGGAATGTTCCACAAGTACAATGGTGAAGCCACTGTGAAGAAAACGCCATCATCAAAACACTACATGACACTAAAACTAGTCTAGCATTTTACACTTCAGTCCCGAGGTCTTTACAGACATGCATTTCTCCCAACTATGCATCTTTAACAAGATCTACCTTTTTTTTTTAAATTATGAATCTTCCTTTCACTACTCATCATTCTATTATAAGCAAAGGGACCATTTGTGCCTCTGGTAATTTGGCCCGAGGTCACGTGATGACGGCTTCCAGAGGAAACTAAGCCAATCTTGTAGTAATTACAATTAGCATTAATTAACAGTGCTGTTTGCGGTCAGGCTTCAGAAAAGCGGCGAATTATTTACAACTAATATCTACAACCATCAGTTACTGTTTATAGGTCAGAAATGTTAATAGTTTTAACCTTCTTTTCTTTTACATATATTACTAAGGGCCATATTCAGAGCTGACAGACTGAAGTCAGTTCAAAAGCTAGGCAAGTAGACAGATTTTTTTTTTTTTTTTTTTTAAATTGGTATCTTGGGAGGCCCATTCAGATAATTAAAATTACATGAGTGTAACTCCTGCCTGTGAGGTTGACATTTTGAGTATCAGCCATTTTATTTAAAAGAAGCAGAATTAAGGAATAGATCTTCAAAACAAGCAGACTAATAAAGCATATCAACTTTACTAAATTAAGTATGCTGTATATTGCAATACAAGACAGCATTTAAAAAAAAAAAAAAAGAAAAAGAAAAAAGGTGTACTCCTGTATGTAAAACTCGTTGCAGCATTTCGATCTTCAGAAAAGTCCTCAGGTTTGAATATGGAAGTGAGCGATTTTGCTCGCCGATAGCTCCCTGCTTGGGTGCCAAAAAATACCGTCAAGTTACGAGATCCGAAACTGTCGATCCAACCTCAGCTTTATGAAGTTCTCATAGAGCAGTTCCTGCTACAATGAATTATTAAAATGAATACATTCAGTTGAAACAGATCATTAATAGCCCTCCCTGATGGCCAGACTTTTCAACCAGATTTCTAAGTAAACAAGCTAGCTAACACGAGAGCAAGCTAAACCATGCCTGATAGTCATTACTGCAAGTGTATTATTTCATGAAGTTGTATCTCTAGTCTTCACATTCCCATTACCTGTATTGCTGAACTTCCCTCGATTGCAAATTCATCAGCATTCACCCGAGTCAATTCATATAAAAAGTTACAAACTGTTCAAGTAAGTCTAACACATCAATGACCATTGTTTTTCTTATGCTATCTTTCACGTGATATCCACCAGAAATCACGCCTGCGTGTTCAAATTCTTATGAATTTCGGCCTGATAATTTAACACGCTTACAATATGACCAGTAATACTAAATCTATGGTGGATACATGAGCTGTATCTACTGCAAGGTCCAAAATAAAAACTGAGATACTGGTCAAGGTCGGGACTGCAGGTTCACGTCTGCAGTCCAACTCTGCTCTACACGTAGCAGAGTAACACAAACAGCTTGCCTAGCCACTGGCGAAACTCTTCCTTTAATAACTATAGGGAAGTTAGGAAACTGTGTAGAGGAAGTGAATTACAAAATAAAAACTGGTAAGCAGGAACTTCTCCAGAACACGACATTACCATGAGTAACAGTGTACTTGTGTTAGGACAGAATATAATAGGATCTCTAGAGTGACTGATTACAACTTGCTTGTAAATAAGAGTTATAATTAACATTTGACCGGTCTCTTGTATATTCTGAAACATCAGCTCTGAAGATCTTTAACAGTGCAGTGAAAATTAGAAGTGCTCATTCTCCTATAATAGAGTGTTTATGAAACCCGCAATCACTCCAAATGCAGTATTATTATTAGTTGGTCCTCAGTCTATTGTTTCTTTTTCCTCTGTAAAGTATAGGCTTGTAGATTTTTATCCTTAGTCGTGTTCTCAATTCTTAATGATTTCCTGCCTGCAATCTCTTCCCCTTTATCTCTTTCCACCAGCTCTCTAAAATCAAGCTGCTATCTGGGCTATATAAAATTATATAAAACTCGTATTGCATGTTCTCCCTGTGCCTGTGTGGGTTTTCTCTGGGTGCTTCAGTTTCCTTTCACAGGCCAAAGACATGCAGATTAGGCTAAAAGGCTACTCTAAATTGCCCATGGGTGTGAACGTGAGTGTGAATGGTTGTTCGTCTAGGTGTTGGCCCTGTGATAAATTGGTGTCCAGGTTGTACCCCGCCTCCTCTCTGTAGCTCTCTATAAAGAAAACGCACCTCATCTTAGAATTCCTACATGGAACATCAAGGCGTCCTCAACCTCGAGTTCAGCACATGGCATCATATCAGCAAAGTACAACAGCCCTACTTTTGTCATAATATTAGAGTAGCATTTGCTACAGATCACTCTACATACAGAAACAGTAGTGGATTAAAATCCATAACACTAGCACTTTTTAAAAAGATAAACACATCAACGTTCACTCAGATTATTCTTTCTATAAAAAGATCACTGGTGTATCACAAGTGAGCCAGCTTGTTCCTAACAAAAAGAAACTTCTGTGGAAGACATCCATGTTTCCCCCACTTTTGTAAGCCTGGAGGTCGAAAATGACTTAAGTTTTAATTTCCCACTTCTAAATCAAATGCAGCAAAATCCAGCCCGAAGCTTCATATAACTCTTCTGCTCATACACATGCAGTCACGTTGCACTTAATCGTAGAGAGAAAGCAAAGATGTTAGCCAGACCTGAATAATATCTTTAACATACGATGTGAGAACAAGATAGCTCATAGCCAAAACTCTCGAAAACAACTTTCGTACTTCTTTTCAAGGGCATAAATACAGTGCGCTACCTCAAAAGAAGTTTTAGGACAGGAGAATTACTATACCTACACAAAGTCATCCCCTTCCTGGAGTTTTACACACGCACTTTATTTTAGTTATGACTTTTTGGGGCTCGGCATGAGACTATGCAACAAATAAGCTTTCACTTGCTTGGTCTTCTGGTTAACTGATTTCATCATTTAGTCACCCGTGTGTTGTTAAATATTTGTGCTTAAAATTAAAGTGTTAATTAAAATGAAAGTAGATTAGAAGAATTACTTACGCAGGTAGCTTCCTTAAGGTCTTCCATTGAAAACGTCGGAAATGGAGCTACAACACAAAACCAAAGAAATGTTTACTTGGCATTTATACAGTGTGGAGATTCAACAGTGAGACAGGGGCATTTTGGTGTATTCGAACATCTGAAGTGATCACCAGCCCTGTTCCTGCAGATACACCCAGAATTCAGCTTCCAACGCTAATCCAGCGAAGCTGATCCAGCCAATCGAGCAGACCGGTTATAGGGGCCGGAAGTGATCTCTGCAGGACCAGGGCTGGGGATCACTGCTACAGGGGGTACAAAAGCACAAGAACGCCATCATGAGACATTGGCTTAGGCAAACCTCATGTGACGACATGTAACAGAGTAAATGCATACACGGTGTGTGTGGAATGAAGCCGTCTTGTTAGATTATTGTGTCGCAAGTATTTGCTGGTTCTTCAAAATGCTAATCTATATTAACAAAGAGGGGGCAGGTAGAGCCATTCTTTGAAACGAAGGAAGATTAAGGAACTGCCACAGCAGACAAAACTGGTCAATGATGGACTGCAGATGTGACCGTTTTCCTTTAGCAGTTTCATCAATCACTGTTCAAGCGAAGCTCACATTTCCCATATTTAACTCATACCTTAAAAACACAAAAAGATGATGAGGAAAAATATACTAAGCAGTCTTGAGGCACTTATAAATAATACAAGAGTTCCAGAGTAATACAAGGCATCCACGGATTCTCGACACTATCAGTTTCTCAATGTGGCGCAGGGAAACAGAAAGGTGTGCCTAAATCTAGGTCTACTTGTGGGATGATTACAATATTGCGCTGCACTAATGAAAAGCACACAAATAGAACAAAAGCCACTTTCAGGCCAGGACAAAGTGAGGAAATTGCAAAGCTGGAGGTGGGCCTGTGAGTGGAGAGGCATTACCACTGGTACAATGAAGAGCCAGCGCAAACAAAATTGAGGCAGCTTTGTTGATCGATTTTTTTTTTCTTAGCTTTGTTGACTTTGGCTTCCTATAAAGTTTAAAAGATTGCAGGTGATTTCATGCAGCCACTCTGAATCAGGTTCTCAGTTGCTCCTCTGTAATGTACTGAATATGCCTATACATTTTTGGCCTTACTCATGCTCTACTCCATTCTTAATCTTTTTCTGTCCACATTCCCTCTTCTTCATAATCTCCTTTCTTCCATCTGCTCTATAAATAAAGCTGCTCTCAGTGAACCAAGCTCTGAAATCAGCAGAGTGATGATTTCATTATTGATAAGAAAATGTGGGAAAAACAACCCAAACACCTTGCACAATATATATAACTTTAACATGTTTTATATAAGATTATTATATAAAATTTTCAAAAATATAATTAAGAAAATGCAATCGACTTAAATAATAATAACAACAATAAAAAGACACCGATTTGCCACAACCGTGCAGCATACAAGCACATCAGGACTGCCTCACCGCAGCCCAGAGATGATGAAATGATGCTGCTGTAAGAGACCAGCTTACTTGGTGACAGCCTGCATCTGTGATCAATTTCCTTTCAGCAGTTTCATCCCTCATACCTCCATATATAGAAAACATTTTTCACACTAGATTCACATGTAATACTTTTAAAATAAACCTAACACAAGCAAGGAGAATTAACAAAATAAAGGTGGGATAACATTAAAATCCACTAATGAAACACTAGCAGGAAAACATTTGATTAAACTAAATAAAATATACACATAAGGCAACGTGAGCAGCTTCACGGTGGCGCTACGAAAGAGTACCAAAAGTCATCCGAACTGCATCATGACACGAGCACTGGGTTTAACTTGTCATCAGCGCAAGAGTGAAAACTGAGCACAATGACGGCAAATTATTAGAGTGAAAGTCAACATGTAAGTTATGAAGAGGAGAAGACCAAGAACAGACCCCTTTGCTGATAAATACCAGCGAATTGTTGTCTGTCTGTCTCTCAGGAACATTTCAGTTAAACAGCAACATATACTGAACAAGGAGGAAGGACTGGGGTCGGTGCGGGGTGTCTGCACGGTGAACTCAAATCAAGAGTCCATTCTTAATGCAATACCCAACTTCTTTCAGCACAGAATGAAGTAATTCACTCCTACAGTTGCGTTCTCATTTTAGATGGACAGAGTGAAGAACCTAAAAACAAATCAAGACAGCATCAATGCAGGTCTGACCCATATGAATGTGTGCACTGTGTGTGTGCACTGTGTGTGTGTGTGTGTGTGTGTGTGTGTAGTGAGCGAGGAAACGGAGAAATTCGTTGCACCAACCAACTAACAGTAGTGTACTTTTCTGCATTTTACTACTAAAGAGAAAGGATGGTTTAAAAAATATTAATTATGCTAAACACTTCCATTTTCCCCTCCCTTCTATAGGAAGATGGTGATGCATTCTTATTGGCACCATTCTAGAGAAAGGACAAATGTATAATAATTATTATAGAGTATTTTCTGGGACACCTACAAAGAAGATTACCTTGAACTATTTCCTATCTAACCTAAAGTTAACTAATCAGTAGTATAAACTGTAAACTCACCTAAAACTCCAGGAGTTTTAACCTCAAATACACATCCCTGTCAGACGCATCGTTCCAGATAAACTTCTGCCATTCTATAAGTCACAGTTAAGCCAAATCCCCAGTCATTATATACTTATACTCACTACATAGGGTTTTGCAAGATCCTTTCATTGGGCTACTTGTTCTGCAGGGAGCACGTGTCACGCTGATCACGTTCTGCCATTCATAATGTTAATAAGTAATATCTGAACTGGGTTTCTGATGTGCAACTATGCTAATTCTTAAAAGTTTTGCTCTAAAACCAAGAAAGAACAACAAAAGAAATGTACAAAGGTTTCATTATTCAGAAGTCAAAGGTTTAACCAGCGGACTGAATTATGCAAGACGAGCTGACGTTCTTTTACTTTTATTTTAGCAAAAAGGTCAGAAAGTGATATTCCACTGAAAGTAACAGCATCTCTGGCAGCTCAGGGAAACTTGAATTTCTGCACCCCCGGGGTTGGAGCACTGTGCAGTTTAGACCAAACGGAAAACTTACATACACCGAAATATTATTAGATTAGTAATGAGAAATATGACGGTTCAAGTCTACTAGTGTTCGGTTTTAAGTTCAGCACAAGTAGTGGGTCTTATATTAGCGCAATTAGATTCGCACAAGTGGGTAAAATAATACCAATACTCATAATTGTGGAAATATCAGAGAGAAAACATATTGGACACTGAATTCTGTAACAAATGGCAAAGACTGGAAAATCTATATTTTTTGGAACTGGAAATATTTACATATAAAGAGACTAGACTGGTTATTCTTATATTTACTATGTAACATGGAACTGATTTTTGAGCAAAACATTTAACTGAAGTGCTTTAGTTAAATAAAAGCCTTTTTTGTTTAAAAAAAACAAAAAAAAAACAATAATGGATTGATATCAGAGAACAATCAGATGATACTAGCTGTTTCAGTATCTGCCTCTGTGCTAGAAAAGATAGTGGTGTCGTACCATTCCTATACTTAGCTATATAGCACATTTGGCAAACTCAAGGTCACTTTACAAAATCAGATAGGAATCAACCAGTTGTGGCAAAATCTGGGCAAAATAAATAGAACAGAATGACATGAACAAGACAAACATGAACCAGAGATAAAGCAGACATGAATCAGGATTAATAGATGTGATAGAATTGCAAATAAAGGGACACAATAAAAGGTCAAATAACCAGAAACAAAATGCCAAAGATGGAAAGCATGCAAAACAAAAGGACAAATGCAGGGGCATGGTCAGTCTCACAAATGCAAATGAATTGCAATAGCACTAATGAAGAGCTGTGGGTTTCGTTTTTGGCCCAGCTTTTAAATCAGAAATAGGGCAAAACAAACAAACAAAAAAAAAAAACTGAGGAAAGGAATTCCAAAGCTTTGGTAACGCTGAATATGCCCCGTCACACGCTAAAGGCCGTTCTAAAATAAAGCACCACAAGAAATCCACAGGATTTAGGTGTGTGAGCAGGTTACAGGGATGAAGATGGACAGCAAACGTATTGTGGCACAAGACCATGGACGGCCTTAATGGACGTTTTTATAAGGTGGTTATGGATTTTATCAGCACAACTAATAACAGTCAAGATGGGAACTGATGAATGGAAAACTAGTGTTTCTGTATCTTTGCTAGTGAAGAGCAATTGGAAGGTGGAGTCCAGCAATATTATGAAGGTGTAGGAAGGCAGCCTTGGTTAGTGAGCTGATACAAGTTAACAAGTACAACTCAACAACAACAACCCTAGTCTTTCATGTTGCTAGATGTGTGGGCCTGAAATCCTGCTAAAATATGCTTCAAACAGGAAGGAAGCTATTGACAAAAACTATTTCTTACAATTAACCTCGCAGTGACCTTGTCCCGGTCTGAATCAATTCCAAAATATAATTAGTTCATCTCTTTATTACAGTGATAATCTCACATAAATCCAAGCCTTCGATTCTTGAGATATTAATGAGAATCTTGGAAAACATAATGCCCTTAACACCTAGTGGCAAAGGGTTGAAAATGCCAAGTGTACAGACAGAGAGGGATTAAACAGGACTCCATTAATGTCAATACGCAGGTCAGAATGGACAATAACAAGACCGACCAGCTACAAGAACTTCTGTTTTGCGAGTATTGACAATAAAGAGACTCATCCAGATCATAGAGAGTTGAGGAAAAGGTGTATTGGGAATAGAACTGATATAGAGCCAGAGGTCATCAGCATAACAGTCAAAACTGAGGCCATGGTGGCGAACTGTGTACCCGATGTAACCGAGTGGTTAAATGTAAATTTGAAAAAAAGAGGTCCAAGAAGAGATCCCAATGGGCTACCTTAAAATAGCAATGACATTTTGCATTATAAATAATCATTGCTGTTTTTCAATTGGCGTGACCGTTCCTGCAACAAATTTGCTTATTTGCTTTATGAAAGATTAATATAAAATTAGAAATGCTCAAGGACTTGGAAATAATACAGAATGAGCTCTCATACAATCTTGCATTATGTTGAATTGACTTCTTAATTAACTCCTTGATGAGTGATGGAGAGGTGAGAGATGGCGAATGAGCACAGAATTAAGGATTTAGTGAGAAAACCTAGTGAGACATCGGATAAGTTTTTAGGAAAAGGTTTATAATTCGAGTCGGATTTATTCTGAAAGAAGTGAAAATGAAATTAACACAGCTCAGTAGAGTCCAAGGTGGTGAGGGGCAAGAGGGTAAATCCACTTATTTACAAGAGAGAAAAAGGTTCTGGTTGTGCATTACAGTGTTAATTATGACGAAGAAACCAAATGAGCCGGCAGCATTGACACTGATGTGCTTAGAGTAGGTTATAATATGCACGGCTTGCACAGAAAAGTTGTTTATTGGGGGGAAAGCTCAGACGAGAATTGACGAGAGGAGTGAGAGAAGGTGTATACCTAGTCTTCGATGCACGTGCGTTGAGGTTTAGAGGTGCTGCTGTTACAGAGGATATTACACAAAACAAGAGCATTATAGTCAAGTAGTGTCAGAAAATCGTAACGCTGGCAAAAATGCAGAATAAGCAATACCAAATGATTTTAGGCAGGTGCAAAACTAAATCGGTGTTCAATGAACTTCTGATGAGGGGGGGAAAAAAATAAAAATCTGAGAAGCATAGAGTGACACTGCTTAAGACCAGAGGAAAAGACCAGATTAAGTATGTAATTACGCATGTTTAAATTCAAGCATGGCCATGAAATCATAAAACAGGGAACTGGGCAGTACAAACATATGTAATAAAATCACCTAATAGTACCAGGGCAGAGGAGAACACCGAAACAAGAGCAAGTAAACTACACAGCAGTTCAGGTGCCAAGCCAGAGTGTGGTTTAGGGGCAATAGTTTACAATCACAATCAGTGGGGTTAGCTTCACAATCTTAAATGCGGGTTAATAGTTTTTAGATAGATGACTGCGACTGACATCAGGTGGAGTTCCTGCTGTTATCAGATGAAGCTTTGAGCAGGTTTAGGTATAAAATAGTCATCATCTGCTTGCCATGTTTCAATAAGAAGCAGCATATCCAATTAGATGTTGGGGATTATATCCATGTGGCTTTTTCCAGTTACAGACAATTCAACAGAACAAAACAGACATTGTGCTCGATCTGCTCAGAGCAGGAAGGGTTTCCAGGAAGAGGTGAATGGCTGCTGAAGATTGGTGCATAAATAAATAAAGTGGACTACTGAATGTCCAACCTATTACAGCAGACAGAAGGGACTGTAGTGAGCAACAAACAACAGATGTTCAAGAGTGTTTGTAATTCCAATCTCGATGCAAGAACCATAAAATACAGTTGTCAAGAAGGGGCTGAGCGTTCAAACTGCAACGTTGCAACAGAGTACACTTGAACACTGCATCAATGATGAAGCTTGCCAGTAAATTTGTACAAGCACTCTGACAGATGAACTGTTTCTACACAGCATGCATGGTTGTCCACTAGAAAGCAAGCAGTGTAGTGCACAAATACTTGCAAAAATCAGGGGCAGCCTGGCAGTAACTTGTGGATATTAAAGTCCAAGAGTACCAGGAGTCACTCAGACACATGCAGGTCAGACACAGACAGGAAAGACTTGTGCGTCGTGTTCAGGTGTAGTGGATGGGACGTGACAGTAGTGCCTTATTAGGATTCCAAATAAAGTGCTGGTACTTTCACTGCTTTTCTAGGAGACCAATCCAGTTAAATATAGTTTCTGCGACAATTCTGGGTTTTCGAATGAATCTTCAACGAGCGCATTAAACTGAAAGAGAACAAAGGGGTTTTCACAACCCACTGCTTTTTAAAAAAGCTAAACAATAAGAACAAAAAATTTCCATCTCACTTTCCTACCTTCGCAGAAAGTTCCTTAAATTAGCATTAGTCGCTACAGTATAGCCACTGATCAATTGAACGTGATTAATAGTTTATGCATAATTACAGCAATGCACGGTCATAACACTTTTACTGCTGCTTCAAGGTTCATCTAGAACAAACACCTCGAAACCTGACTGTTCTTCACACTAAAGACAAAAAAAAAAAAAAAAAAAAAAAGATATAAAG
>JAQQZX010065418.1:0-12600 GCA_030068355.1 Notoglanidium maculatum | reverse complement strand
GTGAGCGCGCACGTGAACTGTAGTCCAATGTAGTTCGCGCCATGATACGGAAGTGCGCGCTTCCGCGCCATGCGCGAGGGAGACAATGAGAGCATTGCTCACGCAACTGAGTCCGTGATGCCTGCCGTGCTAGCGGAGAGGGGCAGAATCGTGACAGTTATGTTAATGAGACATAGGCTGATGCAGACTTTTTATTGTAAATAAAGCATAACACAAACAACTGAAACAAAACTATAGGCATGAACATGAGTTAACAAAAATGTGAACATGGGCAAAAGGACATGGAATAACTACAAAAGCAAGACAAGAAAATAAACAGAAACTAGGGATTATACAAGGGTGTTCATTAGATCCAAATGGGAAGTAGGTGAGTGAGGACATGTGACAGGCTTATGTGAAGTGCAGCAGCTAATGGGTAGTGTAGTTCCCCAGTACCCTGACAATAAAATAGGAAAAAGGAAAAAGATGAGGAGATAAATGTGATGATGAAGATGATGATGATGATGATGATGATTATTATTTATTATTGTTGTTGTTATTATCATGAGCGGCTGTGACTATAACTAATTAAATTGATGCATATTGTAAAACCTCAACTTCATTTCTCTTAGGCTTCTCACACTGACAATGATAATAAATTATTAAACACTATTGTTGTCATGGAACATGCCTACAATTAAATTTTGTATGTATACTACAGAATTAATACAATATACACCTAACAATACAAGCACTAATAAAGACATTGAGGCATTAAAATTCCATTTAATGTCTGACATTAAGTACAACAACAGAATATGCCAACTAACTAAATATTATAGTAAATTATTCAGTTAACTCCCTTTTCCAAAAAAGTTGGGATGCTGTGTAAAATGTAGATAAAAACAGAATGTGATGATTTCCAAATCATGTAAACCCATATCAGTTGTATGAGCCCAACAACATACCTCAGAAAAGTTGGGACAGGTGCATGTTTACCACTGTGTTGAATCAACTCTGCTTTTAACAATAATCTGTAAATGCTCGGGAACTGAGGAGACCAGTCGCTGGAGTTTTGAGGTGAAATGTTGTTCCATTCTTGTCTGATATGGGATTTCATCTGCTCATCAGTTCTGGTTTACCTTCTCTTCTACTAGAGTCATGCTGTTGTAATGCATGCAGAATGCGGTTTGGCATTGTCTTGTTGAAATAATCAGGGCCTTAACTGTAGCTGAATATGTTGCTGTATACATCATTCAGTATTAATAGTGCCTTCCCAGATGTGCAGGCTACCCATACCATGTGCTCTTACGTCCCCCTAAACCATCATGGATGCTGGGTTTTGAACTGTGCACGGATGACAAGCCATTTTAACGTCCTCTTTAACCTGGAGGATGCAGGGTCCATTGTTTCCAAAAAGAATTTAAAATATTGATTTGTCATATAAAAGGACAGTTTTCCACTTTACCTCAGTCCATCTTAAATGAGCTTGGCCCAGAGTAGGCCGTGGCATTTATACACTATATGGACAAAAGTATTGGGACACACCTCTTAATTATTGAATTCAGGTGTTTCAATCAGGCCCATTGCCACAGGTGTATAAAGTCAAGCACCTAGCCATGCAGTCTCCATATGAAGCAATATGGGTCATTCTGATGAACTCTGAACTGTGATGTACTGTGTACTGTGTACATCACTATGTATTGTGATGTACTGTGTTAAGTTGCCACCTTGGCAATAAGACGGTTTGTGAAATTTCATCCCAGCTGGATATTCCACCGTCAACTGTAAGTGGTATTATTGGCAAGGGGAAGCATTTAGGAACAACAGCAACTCAGCCATGAAGTGGAAGAATACAGAAAGTCACAGAGCGGGGTCAATGAGTACTAAGGTCATGGTGCGTAAAAGTCGGCAATGTTTTGTTGATTCCATAGCTGAAGAGTTCCAAACTTCTACTGGCATTAATGTAAGCACAGAAATTGTGCGGCAGGAGCTTCATGGAATAGGTTTCCACAGCTGAGCTTCTGCATGCAAGCCCCACATCACCAAATTCAATGCCAAGCTTCAGATGTGTAAAGCACACCGCCACTGGACTGTGAAGCAGTGGAAACATTCTATGGAGTGACGAATCATCCTCTGTTTGGCAGTCAGGTGGGTGAGTCTGGGTTTGGTGGACACCGGGCGAAAGTTACCTGCCAGTTTGGTGAAGGAGGGATAATGGTGTGGGGCTGTTTTCAGGGTTTGGGCTAGGCCCCTTACTTCCAGTGAAGGCAACCTTAATGCTTCAGCATACCAAGCCATTTTGGACAATGCTATGCTTCCAACTTTGTGGACACAGAAGGCCCTTTTCTATTCCAGCATCACTGTGCCCCAGTGCACAAAGCAAGGTCCATAAAGACATAGTTGGATGAGTTCAGTGGGGAAGAACTTGACTGGCCCACACAGAGCCCTGACTTCAACCCCATCAAACACCTTCGGGATGAATTGGAATGGAGATTGCAAGCCAGGCCTTCTCGTCCAACATCAGTGCCTGTCCTCATAAATGCTGGGCATTATGAATGCCAATGAATGGGCACAAATTCCCACAGAAACACTCCAAATCTTGTGGAAAGTCTTTCAAGAAGAGTGGAAGCTGTTATAGCTGCAAAGGAGGGACCAACTTCACATTAAAGCCTATGTATTTGAATGCAATGTCATTAAAGTCCCTGTTCACATAATGGTCATGTGTCGCAATAATTTTGTCCATATAGTGTATATGATTTCTCCTTTGAATGGTAGAGTTTTAACCTGTATTTTTAGATGTGTTCATAGACAATGGTTTTCAGAAGTGTTCCTGAGCCGATGCAGTGACTTTCATTACAAAATTGAGTCTGTTTTTAATGCAGTTTCTACTGAGGGCCTGAAGATCATGGCCATCCAATATTGGTTTTTGGTCTTGTCCCTTGTACAGAGATTTCTCCATATTCTCTGTATATTTTATTGATATTTTGTACTGTAGATGATGAAATCCACAAATCCTTTGCAATTTTACATTGAGGAACATTATTCTTAAGTTGTTGCATTATTTGCCCTCACAGACTTTCACAGACACTGCTGAGACTCTGCCTCTCTGGGATTCCTCTTTTGTACCCAATCATGTTACTGACCTATTGCTAATTAATCTAATTAGTTGTGAGATGTTCCAAAAGTTGTTTTTTTTTTTTTAGAATTACACAACTTTTGTTGTACACTTACATTTGTTGAGTTTTTTAAATGTGGTGTTGGCATCAGACAACATGTTGTCTTTGTTTTATTTTCAATTAAATATGGGTTTACATTATTTGCAAATCATCATATTCTGTTTTTATTTACATTTTTCACACCATCCCAACTGTTTTTGGAAACAGGGTTGTACATGTTCTTGTATATAAGAGCATCAAAAGGAGACAGGCAAAGAGAAGAAAAACAAGTGAAAAAAAACCATCCACAAAGGCTGCATCAGATAACTGCAGCATGTTGTTGTAAAGAATCCTCAGAAAAGAGTCACGTAGTCTGCACAATTTCCCCCTAACCTGGAAGAACGACCTTACCTGCACTCTGCACATGAGCCAACTCCCCACCTCCCGTATTTTTTCACATCTTGTATGATATGTTGACTTGCACCGAGAAAATTAAAGAACACTCCACTGTTTTGCTCTCCCTACAGTTGTCTCCAGTGCCTGTTTGTTCTAGCGCCGTAGTGCTTGCTAACACTTTTAAAAAAGTAGTTAAAAAAATTTGGAAAACATCTTAAAGATGATTTCATGTGGATTAATGGATTAATGGAGTTGGATATTAAGGTTAATAAAGTTTTCACATTTCCCAATAGCTTGTTCAAAAACAATGACATTTCCTCTCTGAGACAATCTCTCATATTAACATAGAGCCAATAACATTTTAATTCTGGACACCTTAGCAAAGTAATCTCCTATTATACAAAGGCCAAGGTGTATTTATACAGGTCTATGAATTTACAATTTGTTTACCTTTTTTAGTAAAGGGAGACGTTTGTTTGTATTTTCTCACATCATGTCACTTGATTTTGTAAACACTTTATGATAGATGTTTGCATGTATTTGAGGATAATAGCAACCAGATTTGGGATTTCCTTAATTACTCGTGACAAAGGCCTGACTTTAATGCCTACAGATGGCCCAGAAGAGGCTCCTCTTCTATTTCCTGTGTTAAACAAAACCATCCCAGACTACAATGGTCATATTTAAGGGCAGATGTTCCATAAAGAGTCTCTGTTTTTATCCTGATTTACAAACTTCATAACCACAGCTGTTCAGATAACTTGCACACAACCTCTGTGTGTTACCACTGTGTTTTGTATTTGTTTGTGTGTGTGTGTGTGTGGGGGGGGGGGTTAAATTGGTTTGTGCTATAGTGAATTATTGATTGTGCTTCTCCACAGTGATTGCATGTAGTGGTGTATGCATGGGAAAATATGAATCTAACATAATAACTATTATTTAGAAGCTGGTTCATTACTTGAGACTGTATGATGTACAATAAAGGTGATTGAAATATAATAAAAATATTCTAATGTTTTTTTTTTCCAAAATAGGTGATTAACATGACCAAGATTATACATACAAAAGAACACATTGTTTTGAATCTATCTTATAATATAGGTCTAAGGGCAGTGGTTGAATTTTAAGGATAGTCTCAGTATTAGGCAGACATGAGAAAGCTGCTTAGCAAAGGCGTTTTATGCAGTTTCTAATGACAACAGAGGAGCAATACCTTGGTTACTTATACTATCTTATTTAGAAAAGCAATTAGAAAAAAAAATGAAATCTAGAAATGTTAAACCTTAAACCCATTGAGGGTTTTTCAGCTGCGCAAACTTTTAAATGTTCTACGTAGAACACTACAATAGTGTGTCCCTAACATAAAGGGTTCTAGGTAGAACTCATTATCTTTATCTTTATCATTAACAATCCAAAGAACCCTTGAGTATAAGGGTTTTGTTGTATCCATGTGAGATCACTAGAAACTGAGTCACTTTTACAGGTAAAGCTTAAACACAAACTATTCCTGAAAAATTTATACAGAGTTAGAACTTAATTTAGAAACACATTTTACTGAAGAATTCATTAAATGCTCTACAATAATGTTTATTGCGCCAGCAGCTACTCTTAGACTGCCATTATAATTAAGTCTTGAGTAAAGGTGTTTATAGTACCATAAATTTTCTCAGTACTAAAAACTGTCAAACAAAATGCAGAAATCAATGTCTGTGATAATGAATACAAATGGAACCGATAAAAAACAGGTTTAAAAGCACTGTTATTGTTCCTTTATAAACTTGGTTTCTGTAATTATGAACTTTGTATGAAATAGTTTCTTATAATGGCATGAATTATATGCACATAATAGCTTACATGATTTTCTTTGCAGGAGTGCTCCAGATATGGACATCCACCTCAATATTCCAAAACAAAAATAGCTGCCCTAATAACTATGAAATAAATAAAATGTTTATTCACATTTGAATACGGAAGCAGTCTGCCAGCAAAACTTTGCACTTAAAAGCTATAATTAAACTTAATTAAATTTTCATCAAGTTTTTTTATTATACAATCAATCATCCAGGTTCATCAAAGAATTCAGACATTCAGATGTAATTTCTTTTTTATGACACTGCAGAACCCAGGTTTAACCACTTAAATTCAATTATTTACTTGATGTAAAGTACTGAGAGAACACAGGGAGACCACCTTTTTCTGCCAGTTTTTTTTCCAAATGTTGAACTTTTTTTTTTTTTTAATTCCAGACTGCCTCGTAACTTAAATAAATTTGTTTTGTGAGCTTTTTAACACCGCTTGTAAATATCTGTAAACTCTGTGACTGCTGGGATTTGGGACGTTGCTGTAATTGCCTTAAGTGTGGGAACAAGGCTGGTTTTATAAACAGTTTAGGGCCTTCATCACCCCAATGCATGGCCAACTGCCTTGATTATTTCTGTTGTTTCACTTGGAAAAGTTTCAGCATAGCCTCAGAGAATATGCTTTCCTGGTAAGGACTACTGGCTCTTTGTAGAAATATACATCTGTTTCCCTTTGCATTGTTGAGAAATTAGGTAGACTGATGCCTTGACCATCATGTTTTTTTCCTTCTTGAATCATTCGGGTAACTTAACATTCTCCTACTTCACAGCAACAGAGTGTTGCCGTATAAAAATTCTGGTTTATTGCCACTTCTGCATTAAAAAGGCTAACAGAGTGTGTGTGAAAGAAGGACTGATATTGCAATTTATTAAGGAGGAATGGAAGGAAGATCAGAATCACTTTGTTGGAGTGGGATGTTTCTCCATATGAGACTGGGACTTAATCATCTTGAGAGCTTCCAGATCCCATAGAACTGATGAACCGGTGCTATGTAAACAGAAACAGGACCCGAGAATGATGTGAAAGCCGAAGTCTGTGAGTACATGGCTTAACGTGCTATGCGCCCAGCCGCGCAAGGATTATATAGACTCTCTCTGACAAGTCTCGTGATAACATTCACTATTTAAAAAAAAAGGCGTAAATAGATATAGTATGATTCCAAGCAAGATTGGTAGCCACGACAAATTAGTATTTAAAAGCAGGCGATTTCACCCGATTGTTGTTTGGTGTAGCCGAGCGTGAGACGAGAGCGGCGGAGAAAAGAGGGAGGGAGAAAGGAGAAAAAGAGCAGCCCCTTATTCCGCTCGTGCATTTTTAACGGCGTTGTGGAACTTTGCAGGTTGTCGCTATGACTACTGGGCTATACCGTTACATCCCTCACAGCCTGCGAACAGCAGCTCCGCAAAACTCACCCAGACCCGGCCCAAAGAAAAAGGAGAAGACACAGTAGTTACAGGTAGTTCCAACGCGTAACTTCATCGTCTAGCTTCACATTGCTACTACGCAAGAGTAAATAAACGCATGGACCTGCCTGTGAATCTGGTGACTTTCATTGCTTTTTCAATACCTTTACACATGCTTTTATTCTTGGACTTTTGGATGCAAATCTCCATTTTAATTCTGCATGTTCTATTTTCACACCAAGAGCAAAAGACGTGTTTTTTTCTATTGAGGTCAGTCTTATTTTAAGCCAGAATATCCATTTGAATTTAAGGTTCAGATTAAGCTGACTTTTAAAGTTGTGCTTTCCTTTATTGGCTGAAGGCGTGCAAAAGTTTCTGAAATGACGCATCCAATCCCCTCCTCTCGGCATGGAGTAATACACGGAGAACCTCAGCATCCTCCACTCGCCCAATCTGCTTCCTACCAGGCTGGAGACACAAAACTCCACCTGCAAGCTCACTGGTCCTCTGACTCGGAGGAGTCTGACAGCTCAGGCTACGAGTGTCTCTACCGGGTCATCCTACTGGGTGATCACGGAGTCGGCAAGTCCAGTCTCGCCAGCATCTTTGCTGGAATCCAAGAAAAAGAAGCCCACAACTGCATAGGCGGTGAGTCCACTTAAAAGCCTGCATATAATCTAAAACTGTGGTTGTAAAAATGGGGTTTGAGGAACCACCACACCCCACCATTATCAAAGTTTTTATATTTTTAATTGAGTTGTTATTAGCCTGTTTGACTGGACACTTGAATTAATGTGATACAAACCCCAGAAGCTAAAACAAAAGTAGGCCTAACATTGATGTTAAAATGTTAAGTAAAAAAAAGAGACCTCTATGGTTATAATGACAAAATATTATTGTACACATTTACATAATGATTGTGAAATAAATCTGTACTAAAGGTGTCCATGGAATTTATTTTACAGTTAAAGATGTCTTTGGCTACAAAATGTTTGAGATCCTGTACTGTATTGCAAAAGCAGAGGTGGTAAAAGTACCCAATTAAAAGTACAAGTAAATGTGCAATTAGCCTACTAATGTAAATATTCTGGTAAATGTAATGCTTCACAAACATATAAACTCTAAAACTTACTTTCAAGAAAAATTCACATAAGTAAAAAACATTTGTCTCAAATCACAAAATGATTTTACTTGCTTATGATACAACCCCATTTCCAAAAAAGGAATGTGAATTTCATGCCAGTAACACATTTCAAAAACATTGGGACAGGTGCATGTTTCCCACTGCATTGAATCACCTCTTCTTTTTAACAACAAGTAAATGTTGGGAACTGAGGAGACCAGTTGCTGGATTTTTTAAAGAGAAATGTGGTCCAATTCTGGCCGGATATGGGATTTCAGCTGCCAACAGTTTGGGGTCTCCTTTGTCGTATTTTTTATATTTCATGATGTGCCTAATGTATTGAGTGGGTGACCGGTCTGGACTGCAAATAGGCCAGTTTAGCATCCAGACTCTTCTCGTATGGAGCCATGCTGTTGTAATACAGGCAGTATGTTTTTTTTGGCATTGTTTTGCTGAAATAAACAATACCTCCACTGAAAAAGAAGTCTGGATGGCAGCATATGTTGCTCCAAAACCTGTATGTATCGTTCAGCATTAATGGTGCCCTACCAGATGTGCAACCTACCTATGCCATGTCACCAGTGCACTGCCACACCATCATGGATATCGGCTTTTGAACTGTGCACTGATAACCAGACATGGTCCCGTACCTCTTTAGCCTGGAGGACATGGGGTCGTGATTTCCAAAAAGAATTTATAATTTGATTCGTCAGACCATAGGATAGTTTTCCACTTCACCTTAGTCCATCTTAAATGAGCTTGGGCCCGAAGAAGGCACCGGCAACCCATGCAGTCTTTCACAGTTGTGAAAGTGGTGAACTCTCCATCTTTACTGCCAAGAGACTGCCTCTCTTGGATGCACTTTTTATTCCAAATCATGGTACTGAGCTGCTGCCAATTAACCTAATTAGTTGTGAGTTAAGCTTTTGTGAGATTAGGTTTTAGCATTACACATCTTTTCCAGTTTTCTGTTGCCTCATCCCTTTTTTGTCCCGCAAATTCAAAATGAGCATATATTTTTAATAATAATAAAATTTCTCAGTTTCAACATTTCATATGTTGTCTTTTCTCTATTTTCATTTAAATATGGGTTAACATGATTGCAAATCATCACATTATGTTTTTATTTAAATTTTACAGTGTCTAAACTTTTTTGGAAATAGGGTATAAATTAGTGTCCCTAGGGTTAGGGTTAGGACATGGGAAATATTAATTAATAACAAACAGCTTTATTCCTAATATGTCAAGTATTAGCTAGCCTGATAACTCTGACAATAACAGGTGAATGCTAGCTGTCATAACACAAACTAAATAAATACAAAGTGTCTATAGCAACAGACAGATTGCAGTGTCTTATTCTTGCTGTTACTGTTAAAAATTAAATTTATTTAGATTTATTTGTCATTGAAGCTGTCTGATGCTAAAAGTAACCTTATGGCTTTACAAATATATGATTATAGAGAAATGTAGTGTTTGAAAATGTAATGAGTATAAAGTAGACATTTGAAGCAGACTGATGAATTGTGATAAGTAAAAGTCTTATGTGAAATAAAACCTCAAGTAGAGATTTTTAAAATACTTGTACTTTGCTACTGTACTTAAGTCTTGTTTTTTGTGTGTTACTTTCCTTCTTTTCTTGAAAGTTATTTTGTTGTCCATGCATAATGCCAACCTATGTATCATATCACTTTCTCTTTAGCAGTGAAGACTACTGTTATTGCTTCTAGTACAAAACCTTGGCTTAACTCCCATTCCTGAACTGATTGAACACCCATGATTCCATGTATGGTGTTTGACTTGAAACCATTAACTGTAGGGCAGTATTAATAAATTGCTATCACAACAGAAAATTTGTTTGGTATTCTGATTTGTATGCAAGGTGTGATTTTGTGTTATTTAACATGCTGAGCTTGACTTTGACTTCACTTATACATAAACACTATGCAGTGCATAAGTAATCAGAAGGTGACACAGCTTGTGTTCTATACTACACAATGAAAGTTATCATGAAATGAAATAGTGGTTGCTTGGGTGCTCACTGTGTCTATCCAATAATATCATAATTATGTAATGTAACCATAAACACAGCAGTTTTTATTAATAGACCTCCATATGTAATTGCACAGATTCATAGTATTTTTTATGTAATTAATAAATACTCATTCCTTCACTCTCTCATTGTGTCCATAAGACTTTTTTCCAGAACTCTGGAGGCTATTATGTTCTGGTAGCCTTTTACACATCTAGGCAGTCTCAACCTGATAAAGCAGTTTTCTTTATAATTAATATTTTTCCTTGTCAAAACCAGTCTAAGTTCTGGCCTATATATACCAATCAGTCATCACATTAAAACCAGATTCCTAATAATGTGTAGGTCCCCCAGTGCCACCAAAACAGCTCTGACCTGTCAAGGCATGGGCTCCACAAGACCTCTGAAGGTTTGCTAAGGTATTTGAAAATAACACTTTAGCAGCAGATCCTTTAAATCCTGTAAGTTGTGATGTAAGGCCTTGGATCCCATGGATTGGACTTGTCAGTCCAGTACATCCCACAGATGCTCGATCAGATTGCGATCTAGGGAATATGGAGGCTAAGTCAACACCTTGACCTCTTTGTCATGTTCTTCAAACCATTCCTGAACAATTTTTGCAGTGTGAAAGGGCACATTGTCCTGCTGAAAGAGGTCCCCACCATTAAAGAATACCGTTCTCATGAAAGGATGTACTGATCAGCAACAATGATTTTGGTAGGTGCTATGTGTCAAAGTAACATCCACATGAATGCCAGAACCCAGGGTTTCCCAGCAGAATGTTGCCCAGAACATCACACTGCCTCTGTTTGCTGTGATTTACCAGACCAGGCCACCTTCTGCCATTGTTCCATGGTCCAGTCCTGATTCTCATGTGCCCATTGTAGGCACTTTTGGTGGTAGACAGAGGTCAGCATGGACACTCTGACAGGTCTGTGGCTACACAGCCCCATATGTAGCAAGCTGTGATGCACTTTGGGTTCTGACATCTTTCTATTGTAGTCAGTATTAATGTTTTAAATTATTTGTGCTACAGTAGCTCCTCTGTGGGATTGGACCAGATGGGCTAGCCTTTGCTCCCTATGTGCACCAGTGAGCCATGGGCACCCATGACCCTGTAGCTGGTTCACCAGTTATTCTTTCTTGGACCACTTTTGGTAGGTACTAACCACTGCATACCAGGAACTCTCCACAAGACCTGCCGATTGGGAGATGCTCTGACCCAGTTGTTTAGCCATCACAGTTTGGCCCTTGTTAAAGTCACTCAGCTCCTTATGCTTGCTATTTTTTAATGCATCCAACAAATCAACTTTGAGAACTGACTGTTCACTAATGCCTAATATATCCCACCCCTTGACTGGTGCCATTGTACCGAGATATTCACATCACCAATTCATATCACCTGTTATTCTGTTATTCACATAATCGGTCAGTGGTTTTAATGTTATTGCTGATCAGGGTAAATAGGCCATGATTCCTGTTTGATGTAGCTAGTGCACACCCAAATACCTGACATTATGTTAGTAATTATGGTCAGTTTATTTGTTGGTTTTACCTTTTGTTTTACACAATTCTTTCAGAAGCAACTGTAAAATGTAAAACCTTATGAGAGGTGGGTAATGTGATGTAATGGGATAAAGTGAAGAATTCAACTGATCACTAGTAACATCACTAGTAAGTAGTTATTGGCCAACATTGGACAGATATGGGGTGTATCAACATAAATAACAGTTGCTGGTGTGGGTGTGGGCATGAAGATCTGGTTTCAGATCTTACCTAGTGCTCAAAGCAATGCCGAGACAAAAGACACATAATGAACACAATCTTTGTTCTTCAGTTTCCTCCATATTCAATTTATTTATTTCATGATGTGTAATGCTTGCAAAATAGCAGTTAAGACTCCTATGTATGTTTTAAGTCAGCCAACTAAATGCTATCAGGTATTACATGTGCATGCCTTTTACAGTTGCATTGATGGATTGTATTATTTGTCTTTGAACTGGTTTATGACACACATTTTTGAATATTATTATACAGCAATTTAAAAACATACCAGCTATTTTTAGTTTTGTAGTAATGCTTCACATTTATATGCCGAGTCAGGAGATATGAAAATTTATTACTGTCTTTTAACTGAATTTCCCAGAGGAACCTTCCCGAGGGATTAATAAAGTTCTATCTATCTATCTAATCCTTGTTAAAATATGTATGTTAAAATTATAGCAGAAATTGAATATCTAATCTCAGCTCTTAGTGTTCCTAGTACACAGTGGAGAGTGATGGAATGGATTGGAAATGGAAAAAGAAGACAAGGTCTGTTTCACCAAAAAGCAAATTATGTTTTCTTCTTCTTGTCAAACTGGCCATAAGATCAGCCCAAACTAGACACAGCTCAATGCTTTTTCCATCGCCTCATTCCCGCCTTATCAGAATCAGAATCAGCTTTATTGGCCAAGTATATGTACACATACAAGGAACTGGACTCCGGTTTTACCTTGCTCTCAGTGTACGAAAAAAGGATATGCAGTATGTATATATACAAAGTTTACAAAGAAACATTTGTGCATGTACAAGTAAGAAATATATATCTGTATATACATATCTACATGTATGTAGGAAATGTGCAAAAAAGGCCATAGTGCAATTGTGCAG
>JAQQZX010065347.1:0-12606 GCA_030068355.1 Notoglanidium maculatum | reverse complement strand
GTCTCTATTACAGGCTCTATTACAGGCTCTATTACAGGCTCTATTACAGGCTCTATAGTCTCTATTACAGGCTCTATAGGCTCTATTGTTGTCTAGATTACAGACTATATAGTTTCTATGACAGTGTCTATAGTTTATTACACTCATAGTGTAATATAGTCTTTATTACACTCTTAATCACAGTTTCAATTGTCTATTACAGACTTTGTAGTCTGTTTTTCAGTCTCTATAGTCCTTATTGTAGTCTAAATTACAGGCTCTAAAGTCACTATTATAATCTCCATTATACTCTCATTTATACTCCCTATTATACACACTATAGTCTCTATTACAGGGTCTATAGTATCTATTATAGACTAAATAGTCTCTATTACAGTATATTTAGTCCCTAATTCACTCTCTATTATAGTCTATATTATAGTCCCTATAACAGTTTCTGTTACTGTATATACACTATAGTCTCTATCAAAGCGTCTTTATAGTCTCAATTACAGTCCCTCGACGTTATTTATTATAGTCCCTATTACAGTCTTTTTTCTCTTTATTCTTTAGGCTCTTCTGTCTCTCTAAAGTCTCTATTATTGTCTCTATAACTCTCTTAATTACAGTCGCTATAGATTCATATTCCAATCTTTATAACATCCATAGTCTTTCTCGCTGGCTCTGTTACAGAATCTGTTAAAATCTCTTTATTGTATATTGTAATAGATAGAA
The DNA here is from genome assembly GCA_030068355.1 of Notoglanidium maculatum. Taxonomy (NCBI): domain Eukaryota; kingdom Metazoa; phylum Chordata; class Actinopteri; order Siluriformes; family Auchenoglanididae; genus Notoglanidium; species Notoglanidium maculatum. The sequence goes on along the minus strand of JAQQZX010065347.1, from coordinate 11,892 downwards.
TCTAGTGTATAAAACATGTTTTCACTTGTGTTTATGAGATAAATATTTAATATTTATTATTTATGTATGTATAATTTTATATTTTATTAGTATCTCTAACAGCCTATATTACAGTAAATATAGGCCCTGTTTTAGTGTTTATTGTGGTCTGGTACAGTATTTATAGTTTCTAAACAACAGTTTTTATTTCTCTATTCCAGTCTGTAGCCTGTACTACAGTCAGTATATCAGTCTATATTATAAACTTTATATATGCTATTAGAGGTAACGTGATCTATATTACAATTTGTAAAGCAGTCACTACAGTTTATTACAGCATCTATTTTAATCTTTATAGTCATCTATTAATCCATCATGATAGAATGACCTTTTGAAGTATGAGAAGAAGTAAAAGGAGATATTGCTGTGAGACACACTTTTACTGATGCGCGGATTGGAGATTAAACCAGGTATTTCTGTCACACACTGAGATCGTGCTGCCATCTAGTGTCCCATTTACAGATTAAACTTTATGACGCAGTTACAATCAGATGCCTAGTAAATTCACTTTATAAGTAAAATAATCAGCGAAGAGCTACAAAGATTTATAATCCCATAGGTTCTCTTTTGAGTCTTAAACCTTCCTTTTTGTGTCATTTCATGGAGTTTTTCCTCGCCCCATCACCTCTGGATTTTTGGAATAGGGATCTAAATCTTCATCTGGACCTTGAATTGAATTGAAATGACATTCCAAAGAAAAGCACTTATTTACAAAGCCCATATGGCTGAATGAATATTTTTTTTAAGTGGTGATCAAATTAGCATTTATAACACTGTTATAAAGTACTATGCGTATATCTTCGATGAGTAATAATCCGAGATTAGACTAATAATCTCTGTTTTTAAATAATAATAATAATAATAATAATAATAATAATAATAATGATCTTTATTGTTGTTTTTTCGTCTCTCTCTCACATAAAGACAGTCACAAAAAAACCTCCAGCATTGTTTAATAAAAAACATATGAAAATGTAATAAAGGTCTTGTTTCATGTAACTGATGATGCTTAAAAGCAAAAAATTGAATAAGCTTTAAACTGTGAACAAGGATGAGCTCAGTACCAATAAAGCTCAATATCCAGCTAGCACCTCACTTGCACCGGTTAAACTTTTGGTTCTTTCCAGAGAAAGTCCTAACAATGCGTCAAGTTGTATGCAATGTCTCTAAACACAGGATGATGTCACCTGCTTTCAATACATTGTGCACCTTTATGGGAACACCTGTCAATCAAATCCTGAGATAACAATTACAAAAACAAGTCTGGAAAGCACAGTGTGTGTATGTGGGTGGGTTGGGTGTGTGGGTTGGTATCTATGTGGGTGCATTGACAAACGAATAGGCAAACGACAAAAAATAAAAACAGTTTAAAAAAAAACTAAAAAAAAAACAGTACATCTGATACCACAGTGTTTCCGAATTCTGGATTCTGATTGGTCAGATGCTGTCGATTTTTTTTTTAAACGCCCGCTCTGAGACGAGTGCAGGTACAAGTCGCAGTTTTATATGATATTCTAATATATTATGATTTCTAAAGTAACAGCTCATTCACAGGGACTCGTACAGTGGCACATAAACGGATGTGAAAACAAGTTGTTGATAATGGGAGATATTTATTTAACAATTATGGAAGGAGTTGCCAGTGCCAGCACTTTCTGTTAGAAAGTGGTCGATTTCACGGTATAACGTTACGTTTTCTGATCTTCAGGGCAAATCAGTAACAATAAATGTGACTGGAAATAACAGTAAACTTTAGATGCATTACAGGATTTCTGCATGCAAAAAATTAGTATGTCTATTAAAGCAATAACCCACCAGAATATGTTTGTTACAATGATTTATCACGGTTAATCATGTTCTTAGGCAAAACAAGAAGTGTCTCAGCCAATCAGATCTTTTTACACTATATAGCCAAACGTACATGGACACCTGACCATATGTGGTTCTTCTCCAAGCTGACACTACAATGTCGGAAGCACACAATTGTATAGGATGTCTCTGCATGCTGTAGTTTTAATATTTCCCATCACTGGTACCAAGAGGCCCAAACCTGTTCAGAGTGTTCTCCGTAAAGACACAGTGTGTTAAGGTTGGAGTGGAAGAACTCGACAGAGCTTGACAGTCCTGCACAGAGCCCTGACCTCAACCCCACTGAACACCTCAGGGATGAAGTGGAACTGGAGCCTCCTCGACATCCCAGCATCAGCACCTGACCTCACTAATGCTCTTGTAGCTGAACATGAACAAGAACAAGCACATATGAGTGTGACTGATCCACACACTTAGTGGCCATACAGTGCATGTGTGTGTGTGTGTGTGTGTGTGTGTGTGTTTTCTGTTCTTCACACTTTTGCATCAGTTTCGCTGTGGTAATACCTTTCTGCAACGCAAACAGGTTCCAATCAGGTTGGTCCTGTTTATGGAATGAATGTTCCTAATGATAATCCTTCCTAATAATACTGTAATTGATCCTCGTTTACTTTCCCTGAAAAAAATAAATCCTTCGGAAATTTTTTAGGCCCGATAATGAAAGTGTAGCACTTTTTAATTCTCTGTTTACCCGTTACCACCCTGAAACCACTAACAACATACAGTTTCCTGGAAGGGTGTAATGTTTGTTGGGCAATTCCATTATTTGATATCATGCAGAAATGTGTAGGTGTGAGGCATGTTGTGGTAGGCGGTAGGTCTGGCAGTTGACCTATTACTGTTCACTGAGATCTTAATCAAACCACAAAGCACATGGTTGACAGTGTAGATAAGTTTACAGCTGCAAATTCTTCAGTTATTAAACAGTAAAAAGGTACAGGACATCCTGTATGGTTTTATGAATAAGACAGATGATGTTTTAGACACACTACAGTTTCAAACGCCATTCTACATTATTGGTGTTTTGGGGGAATGTATATACATTAATCAGGTTTAGTATAGAGGAAAAAACATCAGAGTGTGTTGGAAAGGTATCAGGCCACCAAGAGCGGCCAGAACAGTGTAAATTCAAGGCCATAACATATAACCTATAGCAAATAACCCAGAGCTCATAAACCAGATCTAATAGCCTATAACCCATAATCCATAGGCCATAGCTCATAACCCACAACCTGTAACTCATAACCCATAACTCACTACACATAGCCTATAGTCCATAACCAATAATCCAAAGCCTATAAGCTTTAGGCAATAGCTCTCAACCAACAACAGATAACCTGTTGCACAAAGCTGATAACCCATAACTCATAGCCCATAACATAAAGCCAATAGCCCATAACCCATAATCCATAGCTCATAACCCACAACCTGTAACTCATAACCTATAAATTACAGCTGATAGCACCTAACCCATAACTCATAACTCATAACCTATAACCCATAGTCCATAAGTCGTAACTTATAGCCAATATACCACAAGCCAGAAACCTACAACCTGTAATCCTTAGCACATAGTCCATAACCCATAACTCACAGCCCATAATCTATAGCCCATACTTCATAACGCATTGTCCATAACCCATAATATATAGCCCATAATCCATTACCCATAGCCTATAGTCTATAACCCACCACACATAGCCTTTAGTCCAGAAACAATAAGAAGAAGCGCATAAGCCATAAGCCATAGCCCACAACCGACATGTAACCCATAACCCATAACCCATAACTCATAGTCCATAACATAAAGCCCATAGCCCATAATCCCCACCCTAAGCAAATAACCCATAGCCCAAAACCTATACACCATAACCCACAGCCCATGACCCATAACCCATAACCCATAGCACAAAAACCACAACCCATGGCCCATATAGTTACACATTGTCTTGCACTTCATTGCTGAATCATGAAATAATTCAAATACTTTCTATGAAAACAGCAAACAGCTGAGGTTCAACGATAAGGTCTAATGATTCAGCTCATTTAAGTACATAATATTAACCAAAGTTTCGGTCAACATGGTTTATCCCAAGGTGAATTTCCGTGATTATACTGAAATTATTTACAGAGTCGACTTTTGATTGATAAATTATTAAACCTCTGGAACAATCAGAGCGATATCCACAGAGACGGTCAAGTGAGGTTTGCGTGCTAAGAACAGATGCATCGCAGGAGCATGCTGTAATAAACGGAGGTAATGCTTAGCTACCAGGTCAAAACAATGTGACATGAAGTTGAATTACTTTTGATGTCTCCCTGTCAAACTCCCATCGGTTGAAATACTGTTCCTATCTTGAGGTCCACTCAATGTCACATGACCTCTTGGAGGTCCAAGGAATCGAGTCGACATGACTGTACATATCAGGAGCACAACTTAAAGGTGGAATCGGTGATTTTAAGGTTGGGAAAATGTGTCTTTGTGTATTTGTGTAAAATGTGTATTTGTGTGTCCACCCACACGGGCATTTTCCAAACACCAAGTTGGAAGAAATACAACGCTACCATTTTTAGAAACCGGCTGACATTCCGTTTCCTGCATGCTATTAAAATAAGTAACTATATAAAAATCCTTGGTGTAAAACTGAAACAGATGATCCGGATGATTAAACACACGCACATGTACATGGGAAAGTATGAGCTGTAGTCACTACTACAAATCTGCAAGTTAACATGGTATTCTGTAACAACTTGTTTTTCATTTTTAGTATAAATTAGTGTTTTCATTTAGGCAAAAATAATGCTCAGTTTAGCGATTAATGGATTTACTGGGAATCTGCCAGACCAACATTTCTTCAAAAAAGGAAAATAAAAATCTCCGTTTAGTAGTATTTTCTGCTTCACTGCAAACAAGTAGCATGGAATGAAACTGTAAAACATTTACTGCATTTCTTTACACACTAATGAGCAAAAACAGTGTTGGATTGAAGAAATTACATGCAGACCGACTTTCTGACCTCAGAAAGAGGATGTGTGTGGTGTTCAAGGTTCAAGAAAAGTTCAAGGAAAGGAAGATTTAGCTCTAAGCAAGATTTCCCACAAGTGTGCGTTAAAGTAAAAAGCCACCCTGGATGACTTGCATGTCTACATTTATATGATCTTGAGTTTCACTTTGGTCCTGCATTATCCCCAATGCTGTTCGACTACCTCCTGATAGTTATGTGGTGGGATTTATCCCTCGTTTCATCTCTACCTGAACAGAGCGATGCAGCAGCGCTTTAGTCCTCTATTCTTTGTTTTGTTACGGCCAAAACAACCCAGCATGATTGGAATGAGTTCTAACAGCTTTTGTTTTTGTTTCCGCAGGAGAAGGCAATACAATAATCTCCAACCGCTGCAGGCTGACATACTGTCTGAATTCAACGCTTGGAAATAACCCTCAAGGCTGAATGCTTTGAAAATATGAATGGCGCAACCTGTCGTTCCGTTGTCACGTCCACCTGACTCCTCCGGACGCTCCGTCTACCGTTAACTTTACTATTTTTAAACAAGCACATAGATCATTTCCTGTGTTTTGTGTGTCTGTTAATAATAAAGCATAAAAAAGAAAGATGTCCAGCTACAGGAAGGAATCCGTGGTCTGAAAGCGACACTGGAAGAAGAAGTAGAAGAAGAAGAGTCTAATGAGAAAGCGAATCGACTCTTTTGGGGCTGCAGGTTTTGTTGCTGTGGCATGGTGGAAATTTCGTGTGTTCTGAACAAAAAGAGAAAATAATCTCCATATTATGTCAAGAACCGCTCGACTGGGTAAAGAGAAACGACAGAACATCATTACTTTAAGACATGACATGACTTTTAAGGAATAATAATTTAAAAAAAAACGTTGAATTAGACACTGTGTCCAAACGTTTGACTGGTTCCGAGAAGCTCGCCACTCTCAACCAGTACATCTGCTTTGACTGGCCTTTACAAAACAAATTGCATGTGATTTGGAGTCAGATGTCGCTGTTCAGGCTTTATCAGTATGAGTTAATACATGAACCCATGAAACTCTCACATCAGCACCCACAATCCACCTCAGCATACTAACATGGCCACTGAGAACTTCAGTTCCCAGTTCACACACACACACACACACACACACACAAACACATGTGTTCAAACTCACCTGATTACTGACGCCAACACCTGGACTCAGTTACACATGCACTTACTGCACACACACACATTCAGTATATAAGAAAGCATTTAAGGATACACACCCACCGACCCACACACACACACACACACACACACACACACACACACACACACACACACACTCCAGTTAATTACCAAACTTTATTTCTCTGCTAGTCTCTCTGGTGTTTGACCCTGATTCCTCCTTCGACACTCTGTGCCAGTTTCTTTGACCACTATTATCATCTCCTGATTTTGATTTGCATATTCATCCATCTTTGTCCTCCATATGTGACAGAAACAACCTTTTGATCCTTTTGGCACACTAAAGAGGATCACATGACCACAATCTTTCATTTGGGTGCTGGGAATAACCAAACATCCGAATAATCTGAACAACTGCTTGCTGTAGGTAATTGGGATTGTGGGGAGGAAGGGGAAAAAAACCCAAGAATGTTCCGCTCATGAGCCACACAGGAAGACAGAGTTTTATTGTCCTAATGTGCTGTTAGTTTCGGTCGTAACATGCAATGATTCAAAACGAAACTAACTGTGTCTGGTTAGTAATCAATGAGCACACCATCGGGGAAAAAAGGAATGCAGCATTAAGTTCCTCAGCTCGATTTGCTGTAGGCACAAAACTAATTACTGCTTGTGTTTAGGTGGTCACCACACAGTGACATGCGTCAATGGCTGCCTTTTCAGAAACGTAATCCTCTTCTGAGTGTGCTTCTGAGTGTGCACGTGCCACAAGAGGCCCAAGAAAGGACAACCGGTGAACTGGTGACAGGATCATGAATGTCCATGGGCATCAAAACTGGACCATGGAGCAATGGAAGAAGGAGGCCTGGCCTATGAATCACAGTTTCTTTTATATCATGTGGATGGCCATGTGCATGTGCATCTCTTAGCTGGGAAAGCGATGGCACCAGGATGCACTACAGGAAGAAGGCAAGCTGGTGGAGGCAACGTGATGCTCTGGGCAATGTTCTGCTGAGAAACCTTGGGTCCTGGCATTCATGAGGATGCTTCTTGGATGTGTACCACCTACCTAAACATTGCTGCAGACCAAGTAAATCCTTGGTATTCCCTAGTGGGCTCTCTCAACAGGATAACGCGCCCTGCCGCATTCAAAAATTGTTCTGGAAGGGTTGTGGAACATAAAGTGTTCAAGGCGTTGACTTGGCCTCCAAATTCCCCAGATCTTAATTGGTGGCATGTGCTGGACAATCCATAGAGGCCTCTCCTTGCAATTTACAGGACTTAAATTAAAGGATCTTCTGCTGTCTTGGTGCCAGATACCACAGCACACCTTCAGAGGTCTTGTGAAGTCGAGGCTCAGCGCTGTTTCGGTTGAACAAGGGGAAACGACGCGATATTAGGCAAGTGGTTTTAATGTAATTTATGAGTGGGGGACATTATATGAATATTGTTAACAGCACTCTTAAGAAGATTCATAAAGCAGTGTCACAGCATTTCTTTTTGTCTAAGCAAATCTATTAATTCATTTCATTTCATTCTAGTGGAAAATTAAATCAGTGAAAATGAATTAAATAAAATTAGCAACACGATTATAAACGTGGAGGCTTTTGTGAGCTGGGTGAGATTTGCTGCAGAACAGTTGGTGAACTCTATTGTGGAAGTGGAAAAAAGGCATTGTGGTTTATAAGAAAGATGTGACATGACATTAACATGATCATTAACAGAAACAAAGCAGCTTGTCTCAAAGGAGTAGCTGACAAAGGGACAGACTCTCAAACCAGATGTTGTCCTTTCAGATAATTCTCTTACAGATTGATCTTGTATTTATCTAACCCCGGTGTTGCTGAGAACCTCTGCTTTCTTTTGGGAAATGACTCATTTGTTCAACACGTGTTACATTTGCAGAGGTTTCCTTCTTTCATCTTGTCTGGCACTGCTGTTCCCATGTGAATGAGTTTTCATTTTTCTCATACTCTCTTGATGTTAGGAAGTGGATTTCCCGCAAACATTTTCCTCTAATGACATTTTCCCAAATGCTATTGAACCACAGAAATGAAAAAGGCATACAAAATTAAATTGTTATTTTTAATACTTGGTTGTAAATCCTTTACAGTCAGGGACTTGACCTGAAGTCTGGAACCCCCAGACATGCCCAGACACTGAGTTTCTTCCCCTCATGATGCTAGGATGGCAGGCCTTTTCCTGCAGCTGACTTCAATTCCTGCTTGTTCTTGGGGCATTTTGCCTTTAATTTTGCTTTCAGAAGGTAAAATGCATGCTCAATTGGTTTTAGGTTAGGTGACTGATTTGGGTTGGAGCATTAATATATACAGAATCAGCCAAAAAATGTATACACACTTCAAGAAAAAAACAGGAACAACCCGGGAACCATAAACACACAGGTCTGCCATGAGCTGGAAGCTGCTGGAACACCGTCTACAGTCAAGAGGGTTTTACATCACCGTGGACCGAGAGGCTGCCGTCCAAGAAAGAAGCTCCTGCTCCAAAATCCACACCTTCAGGCTCGACTAAAGTTCGCAGCTGAGCACATGGAGAAAGAAAAAGCTTCCTGGAGAAAAGTTTTATGTTCAGATGAGACAAAGATTGAGTTGTTTGGCCACAATGAGCAGAGGAACAGAGGAACATCATACCAGCTGTTAAGTATCATGTTCGGGGCTGTTTTGCTGCACTGCACAAAGTGGATGGAACAATGAAGAACCTCTAAATTCTTCAACATAACCTCAAACTATCAGCTGGACTGTTGAAACTTGGCCAATTATCCTATACATAGTTCTTGGGTGTTTTATCTTGTTTAATAATCCCGTGGCTTCTTCTCCTCCTTCTTCTTCTTCTTCTTCTTCTTATTATTATTATTACTCCAGGATTAATAACTCAATTTCCGTTTAACATAGAAACTTCGTTTCAACTTTGTTTCATAGGTCATATTAATGTTTCCGAGGCTATGACTCTTTCTTTTGATATTCCATTCACAACTCTCTTTTTTATTCCTCGTTCCGTTCATTTTTTATTTTTTTTTGAACAGGAGCACTTTTCAAACTGCTCCCATTTTCAAAATATCACCTCCAAACTTACTAAATATGCTCTGGGCAATACTATCAAGCATTCCATATCATTTCATCCCTCTATCACTTCTGCTGTCTGTTTTCATCCCTCGCTTTTCTCACATTGACGTAATTTTTCATGGCTTAATTTCTAAAGTTAATCTCTATCTCCCCCATCTGTTTCATTTCTTCATTTTCATTTCACTCACTCACTCACCTGTCTATCTATCTATCTATCTATCTATGTTATTATCTAACTTCCCCATCTATTTCTTTCTCTCTCTCTCTCTCTCTCTCTCTCTCTCTCTAAATTTTTTTGTACTAGTATTTCTTTCAAGAAATGCACATCTAGTTAATAAATTGGTAACTGTACACTGTGGTAAATAAATAAAATAAAGTAAATAAATGTTTTAATTATTTTAAGAATTAATCATAATTATTATTATCAGAAAATAAAACTGTACTATATAAACAATGATTATTAGTGGTATTAGTGGTGTCTGTAGGAGTAGTGTTATAAGTACACAAAGCATTCTCCAGTTAAACAGGAGTAAGCTGTCAGAGGACAAGTGTTGACAGCGGGAACTTCCCTAAAATCCCATGCAAGTTAGTGCATTGATACGGATCTCATTGTGTCATCATCAGTTGTAGTCATGCTCCGCCCGAGGCAACAACAGCGAACAGCGAAAGCTTTGAGTGGTAATCAGTTTGAATCACAGCCAATAATTGGCACATATAGAGGATTTGTTTTTAGAGAGAGACATAATACTTCAGCTATTCTGCTGTTTATTCATTCTGAGGTTTATTCATCTTCATTACATGTTATATCCTGGTCAGGGTTGTGGTGTATCCGGAGCTGATCCCTGTAACGCTGGAAATTCACTTTAGATGGAATACCACAATCATGCATACACACGTTCCCATCTATAGGCAGTACAGAGTAACGAATACCTAACAAGCCTACCTGCATTCTTCTGGACAAAGCACAGGAACCAGTGAGAGCAGAGGAAACCCACGCGAACACTTGGAGAACACCAGGACCCTGGAGCTGTGAAGCGGCAACGCTCCACCCACTACACCACCCTGCTGGTCTCATTATCAACCATGATGTTTTTTTTGGGTTTTTTTCCTCATCCAGAATCAAGCTGCAGCCATAAATGAATAAATAAAGGATTTTGTTTATGGGAGTAGATTTCAACTAATTGGACATTTATGATATGGACCGTATGACTTTTCGTTCCGCTAAATACGTTTTTTGTTTAAAAAGTGCTAGTCTTTTTTCCCCAAACTGAAGCACTTCAGTCAAAAAACATATGGCGTATATAAACCTGCTTATCTTTTAAAACTAAAATATCATTTACATTGCAAAATATATATATTTATAAAACATTATTTAATAAATATAATATAAAATATATTATTATAAATAATTATAATTATTTATAAACCAAAAAAGGTTGGTTAATGTGAAGTATTTCCATAAAGCTGACATGAGATCCACCTACACATTCGCTTTGCTGATAAGCTTTACACTGTCCTTCGTAAAGCTGACATTTCATGCTATGTATCTTGCTTGTCCCTGATATCCAATCCAGGTTTTCCTGTCGGTATCGCTCTGATATGAACCCTCCGATTGGAACTGACATTGTTTTTTTATCTTGTTATCTATTGTACTTCAAGTCAAGACAGTGCTTCTGTTCCATTACCGTGTCAAATACACACATCCTGACAAAGTTGTCACAATTCTCCTCCATCTCTGTCTCTTGCTTCCTGCAATCACAGGATCTTGTCCTCCTCCACCTTCTCAAATATCAAACATGCTGTGAGAAATATTTTCCCACAGTCAGCTGGAGGATAGCTTCTCCACTTTCAGAACTTCCACTTTTCACAAGCCAATAAATTCCAGATGGATAAAAACAAAAGTTTATCCAAAATTGCTAATTCATTGTAGGGAGGGGGAAAAAAGTATGAGCCCGCATAAAACAAGAGCGTGGAAGTGGGTCATATCTCTGTGGAAGTCAACATGGAGGAGCTGCTTATTACTGCTTATTATTACTGGGCTTTTACCAGAATGATCGCTAATCACAGGAGGTTCAATGATCAGGTGAAGACATCTCAGAACCTGGAGCCACAGTAATAAAAGTGCAATTTCTTACAGACTTTTAGAGATTTAATAAAACGTGAAGAAACTAAGTCGAGATGATGCTAAATACAGGGCGTGTGTGCTAATGAGAAACCATGGAAGGAAAGTGACCTTTCTGAAGCCGACAGGTGGGTGTGGATCAGACTCCCGTTGTTTGGGATTGATTAAGGGAGACGTTAAGGGAGAAGGCGTTATGATTACCCAGAAGGAATAATGTTAGTGTTTCTGAAGGCATTATTAAAAACACATTGCCATTCCCTCAGCGGGACGGAGACTGAGCTAAAGCCCTGAGACTCAAGTTACAGTGTAAACAGAAAAAAAAAACAAAAGAAGAGGGACAAATGAATCATCTTTTTTTTTTGGACACATGAAATCATGTGTCAAATTTATAACTGTAAATAAAGACACAGACAAACTCACATCACACACTCATCAAACACACATCACACACTCACCAAACACACATCACACACTCACCAAACACACATCACACTCATCAAACACACATCACACACGCATCAAACACACATCACACACTCACCAAACACACATCACACACTCACCAAACACACATCACACTCATCAAACACACATCACACACTCACCAAACACACATCA
>JAQQZX010065280.1:0-12608 GCA_030068355.1 Notoglanidium maculatum | reverse complement strand
AACCAGGAAGTGTATAACAGCGAACTGCTCTATAACTGTACAACTGCACAACAATCTGACTCTTCTGACTTTATCCTTCTATAATTCCAGTTCTGCCTTAGCGTCATCGTGACGTCACAGACCAGAATCCCGTCCGCTGAAGGTTCCAAATCTCCAGTATTTACACTCTCTTGCCTGTAGATGGCGCCTTAATAAAGAGCATTGATATTTATTTTATATTTTACAGTATAGCATTATGAGTTGACATCCCAGGATATGTTGCCCTGTTAAAGTTTTTCTAAATCAAAATTATCTTTTTTTTTTTTAATGTTTTTATTTAATGTAAATATGTGATTAGGACATTGTCTAGACTTTACCAAGATCATTTAGTTGTATCAATGTAAATCCACATCAGCTGTGTGAGTTAGTTCAAATGATATGAGATTGTTGTGTTTGTGTGTGTTTCTGTGTGTGCGGATGTGTGTATAATGTGCATGTACTGAATAGTATAGTCTGTGTCACTGTTTTTATGCTGTTTCAGCTGTTTCATGGCAGAGACTAAATCAACATGTGATGATTTTAATTCTTTGTGATGCTGTATATAAGATTGTCTGAGTGTAGAGATGTGTGTATAAACTGCTTTGTTTCTGCTAATGTTCTCAGTGACAGTGCTGCTATTTAACAGCTCCATGATGTGTCACAACAGTGTCTTTAGTGTCTTTATCTCACAGTAAAGGAGCTGCACCATTATATTCAATTCCTAGTCATTAACAATATGTGTCTTCTTCATTTTATAAGGTTCATTCATGTTGATATCAGTGACTGTTCTATTCATGTGACTGCAGTAGATGTAGGTGATTAATAATTGCTTTAACCTTTGTGTTGATATTTGTTAGTCTTCACAGCAGCATCATTTATTTCATAACGATGAGTGAAAACAGACTGTTTCTTTCTGAAAGCTGCAGTTAGTTTGTTTACCTGCTCTGCTGATAACTACCCAGTATATACAGGAGATACTCTTTACCAAAATTGTTTTTGTAGTGCCTTTTAAAATATAAATTCTTTAGGTACAGTTGTATTTGTGGTTTATTTGCTATAAGAAATAAACAGTTGTATATTTCCCCTGGAAAACTCAGCAGTCATCGTCACAGACGTTTCTGTTATAGACATTTTTCAGCACATTGCACAATCCTAGCCTGAGTGTGTTCATTAGCCTGTATGTGCGACTGATATGGAGTTTTCCCCATATATAACACATCATCCTGCAGGCCGTATGTACAGTTACTGTAGCTTTATTATATTTATCATGTGAGACACAGAGAAGGAAGTTTTGCAGGTCAGCTTCAGATTAGCAGATGTGGATCAAATTATACATGATACATTAATGAGCAGCATAGTGACCAGAGTGAAAATAGCTTTTTATGCACACCATTCATTATTGAAATATTGCATTTCTTATAGTTGAAGTGAAACTAAAAATATTGATTTTTTTGCATAATATGACATTGTACTTGTTTGTCTTCTTAAAGAAATGAAACAAATAAGCATAATCATATTCTCTGTTCCTCTTCTATTTTTAGTGCTTATTTCATTGATCCAATTTGGGCAAGCTCAAGGTGATTTATTCATATTTTATTGCCTATGTTGTGAAGATGTTGGATTTTTTCATCGGGGTTTAGCTGGACACATGCGTAGGTTAGGAGAATGCAGGACGTAAGGAGAATTCATGAAAGCAATTGTGTTTATTAAACATGGTATAGCAGAGGTACAATAACGGCAGGCATAAGAGTAATCCAAATAACAGAACTGGGGTCGAGCGATGTCCAAAAACCAGACTAGCAAATACAAAACAACATTCTTGACAATAGCAGACAGAAGCTAAACTAATGCTTCGCAAAGGCATAGAAAAACGGAGAGTCTTTTATACACAGTGTGCGTGTGTGTGAATTGGATGCATCTACATCCAAATGACAGTCATGGGGTGAAATGCAGGTGCTCATGGGAAGTATAGTCCTTTGTAGTAGCTCATGCCAAAATGTGGAAGAGCGTGCTTCCGTGCTATGTGTGACAGAGATTATCGACTGCATGCTACGCACAGGTCATGGAGTGCATGCGTGCAGTGAGGGGCAAATCCTGACAGAACCCCCCAAAGGTGCTACTCCTGGAGTGCCCAAAAAAGTTATTCTGTGGGGGACATGGGCCTATACGCTCAGGCATAGAATTAGACTTTACCACACCGAACTTTTGCCTCAATGGGGGCGTGGGCAGGAACATAACTGGGGACACTGGAACAGGAATAGGCTCTGTGGCTGCAATTTAAACAGGAGCTGGCTTTTGTGAGCATGACTGGAACAGGAGCTGGCTCTGTGAACACGACTGGAACAGGAGCTGGCTCTGTGAGCGCAACTAGAACAGGAGCTGGCTCTGTAACTTTAGCTGTGACTGTGACTGGAACAGGAACTGGCTCCGTGAATATAGCTGTGACTCTCATTGGAACAGGAACAGGAGCTGGCTCCATGACTTTAGCTGTGACTGTGACTGGAACAAGAGCGGGCTTCGTAAATTGAGCTGTGACTGTGACTGTGACTGGAACAGGAGTGGGCTCTGTGACTGTGACTGTTGCTGGAACAGGAGTGGGCTTTGTGACTGTGACTGTTGCTGGAACAGGAAACAGGCTCCATGACTGTGGCTTTGACAGGATCTGTGGCTTGGATCGGAACAGGCTCTGTAACTGTGACATGGACTGGCACTGTAGCTACAACTGGAACTGGTTCTGTAGCTGAGACTAGAAGCAATTCTGTAGTTTGGACTGTTCTTGTGGCTTGGACAGGAACAGATTAAGTAGCTTGGAAGGAACTGGTTTTGTAGCTGGAACTGTTCTTGTGGGTTAGACCAGAACATGCTTAATAGCTTGGACAGGAGCTGGTTGTGTAGCTTGTAGTGAAACAGGCTCAGTGGCCTTGAAATGAATGATCTCTGAGGTCTTGACATGAACTGTCCTTGTGCCTTGGAATGAAACAGTCTCTGTGGCTTGTATTGTTCTCATGGCATGGACTGGCACTGTAGTTACAACTGGAACTGGTTCTGTAGCTGAGACTCGAGGAGATTCTGTAGTTTGGACTGTTCTTGTGGCTTGGACAGGAACAGGCTAAGTAGCTTGGAAAGAAATGGTTCTGTAGCTGGAACTGTTCTTGTGGGTTAGACCACAACATGCTTAATAGCTTGGACAGGAGCTGGTTATGTAGCTTGTACTGAAACAGGCTCTGTGGCCTTGAAATGAACAATCTCTGAGGTCTTGACATGAACTGTCCTTGTGCCTTGGAATGGAACAGTCTCTGTGGCTTGTATTGTTCTCATGGCATGGACTGGCACTGTAGCTACAACTGGAACTGGTTCTGTAGCTGAGACTCGAGGAGATTCTGTAGTTTGGACTGTTCTTGTGGCTTGGACAGGAACAGGCTAAGTAGCTTGGAAAGAAATGGTTCTGTAGCTGGAACTGTTCTTGTGGGTTGGACCGGAAAACATGCATTGTAGCTAGAACTGGAACTGGTTCTGTAGCTTGGACTGTTCTTGTGGCTTGGACAGGAACAGGCTTAGTAGCTTGGACAGGAACTGGTTCTGTTGCTTGTACTGAAACAGGCTCTGTGGCCTTGACATGAACGATCTCTGAGGTCTTGACATGAACAATTCTTGTGGCTTGGAATGGAACAGTCTCTGTGGCTTGGACGTGAACCGTTTCTGTGGCTTGAATTGTTCTCATGACGTGGACTGGCACTGTAGCTAGAACTGGTTCTGTAGCTGAGACTCGAAGAGGTTCTGTAGTTTGGACTTTTCTTGTGGCTTGGACAGGAACAGGCTTAGTAGCTTGAAAAGGAAATGGTTCTGTAGCTGGAACTGTTCTTATTGGTTGGACTGGACTTGGATGCTGGCACAGACTTAGACATGGACTCTAGCCTGGACTCAGTCATATACTTAAACTTGGGCATGGACTCAGGCATGGACATGGACTCGACATATTCTTCTAAACCTGGCTGAGGTGCGATGACATAATCCTCGAAGGCTTTGCAGAGGTGTGTTGACATAATCCTCGAAGCCTTTGCAGGGGTGTGATGACATAATCCTTGAAGCCTGGAAGAGGTGCGATGACATAATCCTCGAAGCGAGGAGCATGCTCTAGAGCAAAAAATCCTTTTTTTCCTCTTGAGGGGGCTCGGGAGCGATTGCCTCTTTCTCGGCCACTTGAGGGGGTTCGGGAGTTGTTGCCTCGTTCTCGGCCACTTGAGGGGGTTCAGGAGCGGTTGCCTCGTTCTCGGCCACTTCAGGGGGTTTGGAAGTGGTTGCCTTGTTCTCAGTTACTTGAGGGGGTTCGGGAGCGGTTGCCTCTTTCACCGCCACTTGAGGGAGTTTGAGAGCGGTTGCCTCTTTCTCAGCCACTTGAGGGGGTTCGGGCTTGGTTGCCTCGTTCTCGGTCACTTGAGGGGGTTCGGGAGCGGTTGCCTCATTCTCGGTCACTTGAGGGGGTTCGGGAGCGGTTGCCTTGTTCTCGGCCACTTGAGTTGGCTCGGGAGTGGTTGTCTTTTTCCTGGCCACTTGAGGGGGTTCTGGAGTGGTTGCCTCGTTTTCGGCCACTTGATGGGGTTTGGGAGCGGTTGCCTCGTTCTTGGACACGTGAGGGGGTTCAGGAGCGGTTGCCTCATTCTCAGCCACTTGAGGTCATTTGGGAGCGGTTGCCTCTCTCTCGGCCTGCCTTGAACACTCTGTTGTGCCCTCGTCACTGTATTCCTCCTGGTCAGCTTGCTGGGACAGCTCCTGCAAAAAGGCTCACCCCCCCCCCAAAAAAAAACAGATTAGCAAATACAAAACAACAGGCTTGACAATAGCAAACAGATGCTAAACTAATGCTTCAGAAAGACAGAGAAACTGAGAGTCTTTTATACATGGTGTGTGTGTGTGTGATTTTTTGCTTCTTGCCTTTTACGGCAGCATTTAAACCAGTTCTGTCTGTGCAGCCGCATTCACTACAAATATTCAGCGGAGAGATGGTTACATTCACAAGTTATATTTTGGGGAGGAGTGGACAGTACCACTGGTACAAAGATAATGGTAGAATTCACAGATCTGATGAAAACATCTTATAAAAGCAGATCAGAGTCACAAATACAAATGTTTCTGGTCTATGTATGGACAGCAAACAATACACAGTGATGAAGTGACTCTCTCAGTGATAGGTACATGTCTGATCTTACACTTCTGTAACATGCACTGATACACAGAATCATTACAATACACACTGATTAAATATCAGATGGTCAGAGAAGGGTGTGTTTGACTGATTTGATATATTTGGTGTAACTGTACAGAGAGACCAAAAGTCATCCTGACTCTGCAGCCTGATGGACAGATATTCAGTGGACAGGAATTCAGTTTCAAATGTGAAATACTAGGACATACAGAAACTGAGTGGACGTACATCTGGAATAAAGATGGTGTCCAATTTTCCTTCCACATTGAGAAAAGGGAATATTCATTCACTGCTGTAGAGTTCAAAATTCATAATATTGAACATGCTTATAAAGATATTATAAAGTGTGTATTTATACAACAATAATTAAAAAAAATCATTTTACAACTTCCATCAGTGTGTTTGTTCAGTTTTGAACAATTAATTCAATTACTTCCCTGTATGTATTGTAAGCGAGCACAACAGGCGACAACTAAAACAGAGCCAGTCCTGAGAGTTCAAACGTGTTTATTTATAATTCCAACAAAGAAAAAAAGGTAGTGTAAAGAAGTGGAGGAAAAAAGGCAGGGTTTACATGTCCGTGGTAATTTCAACAGTCCTCTGTGCAGTGTAGTTGGGGAGCATGGCTGTGGCCGTGCAGCGTGTTCCCGGAAGCGACTGAGTCCATTGGGGAATCCTCTGTGGTGAGCCAGTCAGCAGAGCGTCCTTGTTAGCAGCCTCACGAAGAGTCTGTGTAACATCGAGAGAGGGGAGATAACAGTTCAAAATCTGCCTCATACCTCATTCAGTAGCCGTCTGTTGCCGCTTCTCTTTTATGCCCCGCTGGAGCTGGGGCTGGAGATTTCCTTCCAGCCATGCTGGGTTAGCCAAACCCGCCCTCTTATTACGCTGGGCAAATGCGTCACTAGGGTTTCCTCGCTTCCTTGGAGAAATCCCGGCGGGGAGGAGCACTTGCTCCTAGAGAATGGCGAAATGGCATAGCCATAGACGTCACAGTGCCCCCCTCTGAGCTCCGAGCCATCGGAGTAGCGGCGGGAAAGAGCATCGGCGTTCTCATGCTTTGCCCCAGGTCAGTGCAGCACACGGACACAGTCCTGCAATAAGAACCACCTGGTTATTTTACTATTTTTGTCCTTATGATTAGTCAGCCATAATAGGTGTGTGTGATCCGTAATGAGTATGAATTGTCGACCGGTTAAGTAATACTGCAGCTCGTCGATGGCCCTTTTGATGGCTAGGGCTTCCCTCTTGATGGCTGCATACCGTTGCTCAGTGGGGGTCAGCTTCGAGAATGAGAGAATGGGATTCTCTTCCCCGTCCAAATCCTGGGCGAGAACCATGCCGAGTCCTGTCTCTGAGGCGTCGCTCTGTATCAGGAAGGGCTGATCGAAGTCCGGATTCCGGAGTAACGGCGAGCTGGTGAGGGCATTCTTTAGCGCGGCAAAGGCTCGGTCCATAGCTGGCATCCATCGCACTTTCTCTGGCTCACCCTTCCTGGTTAGATCTGAAAGGGGGGCAGCTATAGAGGCAAAGTCAGGGACAAATCGCCTGTAATACCTGACCAGCCCTAAGAAAGCTCATACCTGTTTCTTCGTATGGGGTTGTGGATAGTGCAGCATCACCTCGATTTTTTTTCTTGTGGCTTCAGCTTCCGTGAGTCCCAGGTGGCATTTTGTTTTGGGTTTGCCGTGAGCCCAGCCCGCCATAGCTCATCGAGGACCTGCCAAAGATGGAATAGGTGGTCTTCCCATGAGCAGGAGTGGATGACGACATCGTACAGTTAGGCTGCTGCATAGTCCCGGTAATGGTGCAGCAAGACCATGAGACCCTGGAATGTCACTGGGGCTCCGTGCAGCCTGAAGGGGAGAAACCGGTACTGCCAGTGTCCCGAGGGGGTGCTGAAAATTATTTTGGGATGAGCAGAGGGGGCAAGGGGCACCTGCCAGTATCCCTTCATCAGGTCTAATGTGGAGATGACCCGGGCTCTCTCTAACCATTCCACCAGCTCACCCACTCACGGCATTGGGTATCCATTGAATTCGGAGACCACGTTTTCTGAAATCGTTGCAAAGGTGGAGGGTTCTGTCGGGCTTGTGCACCACGACAATAGGGCTGAACCAGGGGCTTGTGGACTCCTCGATGATGCTGTCTCGAAGCATTTGGGTGCGTTGGTCCATCCCGGGCTCAGAGGAGAATACATCCCAATATTGTGCCACCAGTTCATCCAGGTCCTGGCATTGTAATGGTGAAAGCTCTGGTCCCTTAACAACAGTTTCCAGACTTTCTGAAACAGAGAATAGAGAGGAGCGTGCCAACTTGGGTTCTGTCCATCTCTTCAATAAATTAATATGACACAATTTAGTTTCAGCTCGCTTACCCGGCTGCTGCAGGTGGAAGTTGACAGGTCCTGCTCGCTCGACCACTGTATATGGACACTGCCAGTGTGCAAGGAATTTACACATGGCATTGGGGACTAGGAGCAGCACTTTCTCGCCAACCTGGAACTCACGGGTTTGGGCCCGGATGTTATAAGCCCTCTGCTGCTCCTGCTCGGCCGCCGCTATGTGCTGGTGGACTATGGGACCCACCTTCGCGATCCGCTCCTGCATTTCCCCCTCGTGCTCGATTACGGAGTAGAACAGAGAGAGCTGGGCCTCCCAGGCTTCTTTAGCGACGTCCAGTAGTCCCCTGGGCTGCCGTTTGAACATTAACTCAAAGGGAGAAAACCCCGTCAAGGACTGTGGTGTTTAGCGGATGGAAAAGAGCACATATGGGATGAACAGGTCCCAGTTCCACCCCTTATCCTCAACGACCCGGCCAAGCATATGTTTTAGCGTCTGATTGAATCGTTCCACCAGGCTGTCGGTCTGTGGGTGGTAGACTGAGGCGCAGAAGTGGTGAACTTGTAATAGCCGGCAGAGGTCCCACATGAGCTGCGAAATGAATGGTGTGCCTTGGTCTGGAGAATGTCTTTCGGGGTTCCTACATAGCTGAATAGTAAGATGAGCTGGCGAGCTATGTTCTGTGACATCGCCTTCCGGAGTCGGACAGCCTCAGGATATCAAGAAGCGTAATCCATGATGACCAAGATATATTCATGGCAGCAGGCAGACTTTGGCAGCGGCCCCATCAGGTCCATTCCCACCTGTTCGAAGGGGACTCCGATGATCAGAAGGGGGATGAGTGGTGCGGGTGCCGGTTTGTAGGTAGACGTTTTTTGGCACTCTGGGCAGGCTTGGCAGAAGCACTGGATCTCCGCTACTATTTCTGGCCAGTGGAACCTGTCCCTGATTTTCCCTAGCATGTTTGTCGCTCCCAGATGGCCTCCCAATGGGTGGGTGTGGGCCAGGTGCATGATGGCAGGGGTCGTTGTCTGGGGTGCAACAAGGAGGTCACACGTGTCCCATCTCCACTGGCAGCAGTAATACAGCATGCCCCCGTGTGTAAAGAAGTTGGCCGCAGGCAGCTGCTGCCCAGCTTGTTGACTTTTAAGGGTGGACATCATTAAAGACAACTCTATAAATTTCTGCTATTAGTCAATAATATGCAGAATTTTGATCAACATCAAAAAAATACTCACAAAAATTTGATGGAAAGTGCTGGCTCATCACTTAAGGCTGTGTAACTCATCAGAAGGTTGTGAGTTTAAACACAGCACCTTGAACAAAACTTTTAACCCTCAGCTGCTCAGTTGTCTCTTGGCTGAGCTGTATGTTGTCAGCTAATGTAAAATACTAATGTTTGGTAATTGAATAACTTTACTTTTGTAGTACACATTGTAGCAAACATTTCCAAAGGCAATAACAGTTACTTAACTATACAGCAGTTTAGATCTTTTCAAAAGGCTTTTCTTAATGAAAATGTCTTTCTAACAAAGGAACCTTTATTGAGTAAAGAATATGCCATATAAACCAGATTCAGAAACCATTTATTCTTTTCTTACATTAAATTTCTTGCTTAGCTAATTTAATCTAAGTGCTAATTTTACAGTCAAGAAAGCAATTTTTCTAGGAACTACAAAGTTACTGAATGCTTCCAGTGCACTGGGACTGGCACACACGAAATCTCAAATGCAAGCAAATTAATTTTTAAATAAAATGATGCAGCAAATTATAAAATAAAAAAGACATGCTTCATGAATATATATTAAAAAGTTACATGTATGAAAATTTAAATGCCTAAAGAAGTTAAATATATTATGACATTAAATATATAAACAAGTGTAAAATGTACAAAGAAAAGTTAAATGTCTAATAAAAAAATTAATACATAAAAAGTTAAATGGACTGGTTTACAAGACAGCTATCTTGCCCACACTTTTGTATGGTGCAGAGACCAGGATTAACTACAGTAGGCATATTGGTCCTGGAGTTCTACCACCAGAGATGAAAAATCTTGTGAACAATCTTGCATATCTGATGGAAAGAAAAGTGCACTAACATCAGTGTTCTTGATAAAGCAAACATTGACAGCATTGCCATCATCTTTAAACACCAGCTGAGATAGATAGGCCATATATTACAAATCCCAGAACAGGTCTTCTATGAACTAAGGACTAGCCAATGAATTCCTGGAGTTGAGGAAAAGCATTTGAAGGACAACATCAGGATGAACCTCAAAAATTATACATGAACTGATCTTTACTGGGAAGACCTTGTTCAAAACAGAACTGCATGGAGAAACAGTAACATGAAGGAAGGAGCCACATTCCATGAACATGATCTCCAACAGACTGCCAGAGTCAAGAAGCAGTAAAGAAAAGGGAGAGTCCCCACCAAAAAGGCTCCCCCACATCCAGTATATTTCTTAGAATAATTCTCACACTGGTTCTGAAGATGAAAATGAAAACATGCTGCCTAATTGTGTGTCATTAAGGTTTAAAGCCAGAAGGTGTCGCTGTTGAGTAGCGTTTCAAATATCTGAATCAGTTTACAAAAGAGTCGGTTCAGATGTGTCGATTCGTCGGGAGGTTTCGTCTCTGCCATTACCAGTCATAAGGTTTTTAAGTTTGGGATACTTTATGCGCTTAATGTCAAATTGCAACTTTATGAAAATGTTACAAAGTTTTCTCCAAAAGGAGTGATTAAAGAAGCGGTTCTAAAAGTGTAAACATATGCGGGGTTTTACGGTAACCACCAGGGTCCAAGACAGAGCACGAGCTTGATTTGTTCTTTAATGATTTATTTTTTAATGATCACAGTAAACTGATTTCATATTAAATAATAGTTAAGTACAGCATTTGGCGTTAATAAAACTCTTATTTTATCTTCTTATTCTCAAATTAAAGCTGGGATTTTAATTGTTTTGTATATTATAGGCCTATTTACATAAAGATAGGTTGTTTAAAAATATACAAAATAACATTCTATACTAGAAAAAAGATGTTACGTACATTAATAAATAATAAAGTGTGCGTGTAAACCCTTGCAGTGTCAACATTTTAACTAATACAGCCGAAGAGAAGCTTTTTTAATCCCGCAAAACGTCTACCGTAAAACCCCGTATACATCCGCAGTAAAGTTTCTACAGTGGCGAGAAGGCACGCCAGTCAGAGACACCGCCCCTGTGTTGTGCATAGACACCTCCTCTAAGCAAACCCGGTAATGGGAGTGAAACACGCACGCACGCACGCACACACACACACACACACACACACACAATGTCTCTTTAACTTTAAATAGATTCATAAAAAACAAAAACTACTTGAATTACTGCATACAAATGACACGCTAGCTTACTAACGCCTGCTCAAACGCTTTCAGTGTTTTCATACTAATAAGTATTTCAAACTAGTACGTGCATCTATTTTTGGTATACTATTGAGTATGTTAGTATGCAACAATTTAGGGTTGTAGCAGGCCCATACCTCGGGGCTTGATGATTTGACTGCGCATGCGCACAGAGTGAGGGCGGTTCTCATAGCGCACTAGTGGTGTGGAAATCTGAGAGAGTCTGGATGGGACTATAAAACATAAAGCTCTTTATTACAAACGCTTTTGTTTAGAGAAGTGCAGTAGAGAGGCTTTGGTAAGTTGTTTTCTTTTGGCTATCTGCTTTGAAAACTTCCCGAGTTGCTAGTCTTGTTTTTTTCATCCAACGTTGACTCAAAGTTTGTAACATTGTACATGTTGCCTCTTTTAATGCCACTGTGTAGCCTGAGGAATTACTATTTCTTTTGATGCATTGAGATCTTGCTAATATGTTGACAATATTAAAATGTAATTTTCTAGGAGCTGAGATCATTTGTAGGACAGTCTGTTTAAAAAAAACAAAACCCATTTACATTAGGTTTACATGCTCATCTTGATTTTGAGCAGACCTTTACTGAGTATATCAGGGGATATGATTAAGGAAGTGGAAACATTGAACTTGATACAAACCCTAAAAAACAGTCCTATTTCTTATTTCTACTGCACATACCTGACTGCATTTTAAACAGGACTCCTCAGCCATGCCAGTGTTGCAGTAATGTCTTATAATTCACACATGATTTGACAATATGATCTAGTGATCATTTCTGACCACATTTCACTTGTGTTTACGTCTCAGCAGTGTAACAGGAAGTGTGGGCTTTCATCAGTAAAACTAGTGTGTGTTAGTGCTTTTGGCACACAGCCAGCCGCTCAGCTTTGCTGTGAAAAGCTATAGATCAAGTGAATATATTAGTTATTAAAACACGTTACAATTTCTGATACACTTCTTAGTATCGGCTGATGCCCGAGACTGACTGCATGCTGCTAACGTATCCAACTCTCTGCCATCGTTTGTTTTTAAGGCATGTGAAACATTATGGGCGTAATGCCAGCATTGAGGCGCCTTTTTAATGGCAGATTTATACACTCTGACCTTAACCCTGGAATGGTTTTTTTCTTCTCTCTCTCTCTCTCTCTCTCTCTCGGGCAGGAGTATTGAACTAAAGTTTGTAAAGGTTCAGCTACATGAAATTTCTGGTTTACTAAAGTGCATAAACAACTAAGATTCATTAGTAGTGATAACAGTTACAATGTAAAGCCTTAATGATTAAGACGATTTTAAGGTTAGGTTTTGTTTTGTGCTGGTGCTTCATGTTACTGCTTTTGACGAGATTCATGGACGCTAAACAGATGAGAAACCTGAGACATGAGATGGAGAATAAATGTATACTTCTGTCCATTCATTTTTAAACATTCAGGTTTTGGTATCGATATGTTTTAAAACAGGTCACGAGCATGCTAATTTAACCAGAGAGGGTAAATAAAAGGAAAAATCCAGTCTGTGAATTTTTTTTTTCCCCCCCTATTTCTAAGCTAAATCCTCGTGCGTGTGCGTGTGCGTGTGCGTGTATGATGCCTTGTGATGGATTGGTGACCCATTCATGGTGTATTCCCATCTCACGCTCAGTGTTCCC
>JAQQZX010065182.1:0-12612 GCA_030068355.1 Notoglanidium maculatum | reverse complement strand
CACACACACACACACACACACACACACACACACACACACACACACACACACACACACACACACACACACACACTGAGGCAAGCCCGTGCAGGGAGGAGCAGCGTAATGACGTAGTTTTGTGTACAAACACTAGAGCACGTGTTAGTTGTAAAGAAGTACAACCGACAGCGAGAAGCATTCTTCACTGACTGTTTAGCCATTGTCCTAATTTAATTTAGTGTATTAATGTAAGCTTCCTATACCTCAGCTCATAGCTTCACAGTGCATAGGTCTCCAGCACCGTATTAGTTTAAGGCTAGGGTAAAATTAAGAAAAAAAAGAAAAAAAAAAACTTTACAGATCATACGGAGCCCCTGAAGGGACACGGGAGGAGAAAAAAATCTGTAGAAGAAAAAAAAAACGAGTTATGTTTTGCGATATAGCGCACAACCTTTGAACCGGAAATACAAGTGACATAACTGGGGTCGGTGCAAAAGAGGCAGCACTGATGGAGAAGCATGGAGCGGTTTATGGAGTTTTACTTTGAGCTTGGACGATAAATTATGACATTCAGTTTGTGCTCGGATCTAGGCACGATTTTCATACGAGTCTGAGGCAGCTCATGAGAAATGTACGGACAAGGGAGGAAAAACTCCACTCCTCAGCCTCGTCCATTAATTTAGCCAACTAGCTTTAGAAAGTGATGATCAAGGAAGGAAACTTTATTTAAAATATTACCCCGGAGACGAGACGTACTGTTTTCTGATTGGCTGGCTATGTGTCTAGTGACTATAACGAGACTATAAAGTAGGTCGGTTGGAAATAGTTTTAATCACCGTTTCATATCAGTGCGCTGGGAACTTTTGAATGGTAACCATAACATCCATAGTAAATTATTCGTTGACGGGCATGCTGCTGAGCCGGTTACCATAACAACCAAACCAGGCCCAGGCCAGGTTCACCACAAACACGTTTGTTTACTCCTCGTGTGTTCCTTTAAAGTCTGTAAATTAACCTTAACCTAGTCACTTAAACATGTCAAGTAATGATCAAGTTAATATGACGACTGAAACTTAACTATGTTAACAACCTGATGTTGGAGACATTTTTATGCTAAAATCCAAAAAACAAACAATCAAACAAACAGGACATTATACATTTCCCTACATATGTTTTGTGTATTCATTTAAATTCTGGACCAGGAGCTGAGGATGCAGTAAACTACAGGAAGAGCAGTCATCTCATTTTATGTCTTACGGTTGAAATGATGAATCTGGAAACCAGTCATTTGCACACAGATGAGTGTAACATTACTCAGTCAGTACCTGTTGGAAGGACTCGCCATTTTATTTAACCTGAACCTGACTAGGTTATACCACCAGAGCCTCACAGGTTACCGATAGATTTGGACTAAAAAACATCATCTAGTCATTTTATTTACAGAATGGGTTAGACCCATAATACATAATAGTTAATAAAAACATAATAGTTTACATCATTCAAAACAGAATGATGGGAGAAAAGCTTTGTGAGCTCACAGGACTGAACAGGAAATATGTACTGCCTAGAGGGGTTTATAATCTTTTCTAGTGTAAAACAAGTATTTTCAATTCACCTTTAGGTAGAAGAAGACCAAATGGGCTACATACATACATTTTAAAATGTACCTACAGTACCAGTCAAAACTTTTGTACACAATTTTTTAATTTTTTACAAACATACATACACATATATATACACATACACATACGGTTACATGCATGTACAATTGCTACAAACTTACACAAAATATAATTTTGTACAGAACAGACAACGGAAAATACAGAAGACAGGCTAATCTCATAGTTCATAATCGAGCAAAAGGTCAAACACCAAAAGCCCACCCTGCCAGTGTTCTTTATACCATCACAATGCCATAAGCACGCCCACAGATGGTGGGAGTTGACAAAGTACCTGGAAACTGGAATTCATGTGGCAGCACATGGACAGAAGAAAGAACAGGGAGCACGGAAAGGGCGGAGCATAACAAAAGTGCAGAAGAATGAGTAGTGTCTTAAAACACCTAAAAGAAACTAAGGCTATGTTCACATTATCAGGCTGAACTGACTCAAATCTGATTTTGTAGTATCTGATTCGTGGTCATGTGACCTGAATGAGAAGCTCAGATAGGAGTTCGTGTGTCTTTGTGCCTGTATGCATGCGCCGAGTGTGTCATCACCCAGCACGCTGTTCTGTCCATTTGTGCTGCCTATCGAGATATGCTACTTAGTGGTTGTGTGTTAGGTTTAACGTTAAGATTTTAGGGTCAATTTAAGCTTTAAATCCAACAGTTAATGTTTGGCTTAGGTTAAGGGCCAAGATCGAGTTTATTCTCTGCTATCAGTAGCACTAATTTGCACTACAGTAGCATCTTTTGTCATGCTAGTACAAATCATCAGAACACCGTCAGCGCAGCAACACACTGGAGGAGTGATGCAGCTGACCAGCTGGTTACCCTCCAGAGCAAAAAGCCATGTAGACGTTAGATACTAGTGTAACCATTTTGTCAGTTCTTAATACCATGAAGGAGTTTTAATACCATGCTGGTGATGCAGACGACTCGTGCAGAAACGTCTCAATGTGTGCATGCGTGCTGTTTAGGACGACTGATGTGTTCACATTACAGTTAGATGCAGTTCACTTGTGATAAACGTGAATCACAAAGATCTGTCAAAATCTGATCTGAGCAAAAAATCGGATCTGAACAATGAGGCTTATAACATGAACGTGGCCTAAAAGGGTTCTTAATCTTTGGCTTGTGTTCCTTTGGCATTTGCTGGTTGGAGTTCAGGAATTAAAAGAGACAAACACACCAAAGTGCTTCATCTTCTCTTTCTTTGGCAAAAATGAGTTGATGTTATTTATATGTGAAGTAATATACCGTATATAAAAATTTTATACTAAAATATTGCTACAAATTATAAAAATATTTATATTTTATAATTATAAAATGATTGTATCTGCTTTGATATGATAAATTTGGCACATTTGCTAGAACCAAAATCAAATCAGTTGCATATTTTTATGTGGATTTAAAATGTATTCTAAATGCACAAGTGTAGTGAAAGTGCAGAGACAGATATAAAAGTGCGTTTAGAGGAAGAAGGCAGCAGCAGGCAGGACGGAGGTTCTGAAGTCAGACCGTGATTCTCACTCGCTCTCACGGTACTCAACACTGATGGACAAAACACAGTAAAGAAATAAAATAGTTAATTAAATAATATACAGAATCTATACATTCATCCTTCTAATTATATAATCACGTATTTATCCATCACAACATCTAACCATCCAGCTAGCAATATTCATTTCCATCAGTGCTGTTTATGTACAGTAGTCAAGGCTTAACTCTTACACTGCAAGGACTTCGAGTGGTTGAGCTTCTTCACGTTGAATATCATGGTTCATGTGCCCATTAGCGCTCACAGCACTGGGGTCCCCACTAATAAACACACAACCTTCAATTAGCTTCAACTATTTAGCATGAAACTGATGTTATAAATTGAAACGAATTATAATTGTAATCATAAAGCAGAAAATATGCAATTATGCTTAATTATATTCATGAAAGGATTACAGACATTACAGAATTAATACACATTAATTTTGATTATATTCATGCATTATTATAGATACAATGTTAGTGATTTTTGAGATATCTGCAACAAATTGTGTTTTCAGCCTATAAACAAAAAGAGGTTAAATGGCAATGCACAAAAACCCCCACAAATAAATGCATATGGTTATAATTTTTTCAAAATCAGGTCGATTTTTTATAATAAAAAATAAATAAATAAAGCACCACGTGTGACACCAGCCGTAGTGTGTCAATATCCTCAAGCTTGAGCTTCACTCACCTGTTATTCTCATCTGCTCGTTGCCAGCGGACTCGCACAAGCCTCTCCCGGTTTCTGACCATACACCTGTCCTCCAGTAATCATAAGCCAAGTACAGAATTATTTGTTAACACCAAATAAACCCATCTAATGTTTAATGATCATCAGACAGCAGATTATAGAAGTCCAGCTTCGCTCATTTAGCTGCTGCTTTGAGAGTGATGCAGATTTACCCTCGTTTTCTGCAGCACCGGAATCTAATCAGTAGAACTCCAACCAGAAGGAAGAGAAAGATTACGATGGTGATGATGATGATGGTGATGGTGTTAGGAGCTTTAAAAAAAGAAAGAGAATTATGATCTCCAGTAAATCCTAGTTCATATTTCATTTCAAATGCCAACTTAAGCAGAGAAGGCATGAAATCTAAATTTTCAACTCTCATGCTTTTATTATTATTATTATTAGTAGTAGTAGTAGTAGTTAATATGCTATCAAAAAGAATATAACATCATATATGTGTAACAATGTATGTATTACCACCCATCAGTAATTAGTTTGATAGACTATGTACTCACAGTGAGAGTCAGAGCTCACTGTGGTGCTGTTGTCTGAAAAGGAGAAGAAGAAACACTGTTATTTAGATAAATGGTGCTCAATCATTTTTAATATGACTTTTATTTGAAAATTACTGAACAGCACACTTTCAGTCTGAGCTATAACCTGACCGACACTCCTGTATTTTACACTTCCTTTTCCTCTCCCTTCAGCTCCCTCAGGATCAGGGAAATAATATTTACTAAATATTAGTGTCATGTTTTATTCTGCTCAGACGTCTAGACCGCCGCAGTTCCCGACTGCACAGCTGATAATTGTACATTTTCCGCTACTCTGGTTACTCTCAGTGCCCCTCAATCCTTTTTCAGGCTGTCCATTCTGAAGTTAGCTTAAAAATGGTAAATCATGAGCAGAAAAGAAATTGCCAAACAACCGTGTCCAATATAGTACATTTCATTTTAAAAGAAATATGTTGCAAAGCACTCACTTTCAGACGCAATTGCAGTGGGTGATAATGTGCTGTTAAAAACTAGACACACACACACACTAATCATAATGCATTTACTACATACATATATACACACACACACACACACATTTTATATATATATATATATATATATATATATAAAAACACACTGACAAATACATAAATTTATTACATACACCACAAAAAGGATTCTACTTAATGCAAATTGTATATAATTCAAATAAATGAAATTCATGTCTCAATCTTTTTATCAGTTTCCATGATCCATTCTCTTTCATTCATCATTATTAAGCATATTTGATTAAAAAAAATAAAAAATAAAAATTCAAACCTAGTACTCACATCCTAGTAGGCCATCAGGTGTGGTGCGGTTGGTAACTGTAAACAAACAAACAGTTTATAAAGAATTTGACATGCTCCCGGTTACACATTAATAGCTAGTTAGTCTTGACATGAACAAGAACTACGATTCCCATACTTGGGAACTACAAATAATATGGAAGAATTTCCTCAGGAATTGTTAGCATTAGCCAAGAGTTAGCAACTAATGCTAAGCTAAGCTGTAATAACAACATTAACCATGTTGCCTGTTAGCAATTTCAGCATCAAAGGTCTTTTGGTATTGCTACTGCTAACAGCTAGCTGTTGTGTGTAATGTATCTGCTGCTGCCCTTGTGACATTCCTGTATTTCACTGTCTGTAATTTACTGTTCTTGGAACCACAATTTTCTTCAGGTGAAACATACTGATCTGTTTCAATTCATTTACTGCACACAGCTTTAGAGATCACACACACACACAGAGACAGACAAAGAATATACCTTGGAAGATGCGCCCATACGGCTAAAAACAAACAAAAAAAGAAAGTAAAATAATTAAATAATTTTAATTACAAAACACAAATAGAAATATCAACAATTGTGATCTACTTTAAATGTACAGTATGTACCTCTTCATCTGATGCAAAACACCTTATAACAAGCCGAATCACAGTCTTGCAGAAAACTCGAACCAGTGGAATTTTATGGCCTATCACAGTCCCATTCTAAACATCAGATGCGTAGAGGAGAGCAACAAAATAAACAATTTGTTAATTCACAGTTCATCCCAACATTCAGTGCATCACAGCATCTTCATTCTTCAAACTGATGTTAAAAGCAAACTGTCTAGATAACCTTGTGACTCACCTGTGCGTACCAGGTGGGCTCACAGCCCTCTCTCTGTGGGGAACCTGGTGGTGGGGTGTATCTGAATCCATCACTGGTACGAAGTTCATCACAGAATTTACTGATGTTCTGGATCATGGCTGGAATCTGAAAATCAATAACCATCAAATAAAAGGCTATGGATACAGGAAATTAGAACTATTCCTTAAATGACCTAAAACTCCGGTATCACATCATTAGTAAACGATTACACACAAGACAACGCTTTATTTGATTGCTGTTATTTATTCTGCATGTGTGTAACTGAAATGTTAGTGATGCATTAGGACTACACACACATCCACTACAAGGTCTGACTCTCAGTCACTACTAGGTAGATGCTTATGACGAGGCAGAATTTCTTCATCTTGAATGTACAATAGTTATACACTTGAGTCTCACTTATAAAAGGCTGTAAAACCTCAAGGTTGAAAGAAAAGGTAAATCTGTTTGGGGTTTTGTCTGCCAGTGACACATGAGAAAGTATGATGCAACCATCAAAACACCCGATATGAGTACAGGGTAACTGTAGGGCATTTTAATAACGCTGCAAATCTGCCCTGAGATGACCCCGCCTAGGCAAACTGCACTACCTCTTTATTCTCTGGGCCATAATCTTACTCTCAAAGTATCTCACGTAAATCTGATACTTGTAAATGAGGCAAACGAACACATTATCACAATAAAAGAACAAATGATCTTTTTCTACGTGAACATGACGTGGTGACATCCGGTGCTGGCAAATTGCACTGCTGTAGATTTCCTGTCTTTGTCATCTTACTTTTGAAGCACTGAACAAATACAATGAACTTGGTGAAGGACTTTCTCTTAATTTATCCAATGAGTCTATCAAATGAGCTGTATTGTCACAGGAGCCTGCGAATGATAAAGGAACTTGAACTCTGTAATGGACAATGTTCGGACGAAACAAGCGAAAAAATGAATCAATGAATGTGAATCAGTGAATCTCACATAACTCGAGTTACTGAAAAGATTCAGTGATTCACTCAACGATTCGACTCCTGCTTAGGAAATAAACACAACCTAGTAGCATCTCATTGTGCTCTGGAAGACAGTAAACAGCACATCAGCTGTAGCTCTGCTCCAGTGTTACTTTGCTGCGCTGCAGGTGTTCTGATGATTTGTGCAGCTTGGCAAAAAATGGTACCATAACACAAATAAACTAGATATTAGCCACAGCCCTTAGCCAAACTGTAATCTCAATCCTAACAGTTAAAGATTAAAGTTAACCGTAAAAATCTTAACTTTAAACCGAACATGCAGCCGCTACAGCATATACAGCATATCTCTACAAGTAACACAAACCGCTGGAACACTGCTGGCTGATGGCGACACGCTCAGCGCTCAGCGCATGCGCACTGGCACAAAGCGGCATGAAGACGATCCGAGCGTCTCTTTCAGGTCGCACAGCCTCACATCGGATACGCATCGGATTTAGTACCACACATGAAAGTGACTCAAATCTGATTTGAGAAGATCAGATTTCTGTGTCCACACAGTGCTGAAGAGATCAGACCTGTCACACATTAAGGCAAACCTCAGATTTGAGTCACTTCAGCCTGGCAGTGTGGATGTGGACATAAACACCCTGCGCCTTTCACACAAACCCGACTGTATGTGCAGAACTCTACTGAACACGTGAGTAGGGTTAACCCTACTCGACCCCTTCATGTTGTCCTACACTGTACAGCGGCGGTGAAACACTTTCAGGGAGCAAACATGGCGCTGTGACCGGAGGAGGGCGGGGCTGCAGAAACGGTTCATCATCGCGTGGTGGCGGTTTTGTTTTTTTGGTTCTGAAATCAGCACAGTCCCAATCAGAGGTCCTAACAAGCTTTATCCGTCAGGATTATTTAGGGAAAAGGGATTTGGGGACGCCAAGTACATACCGAGTCATAAAGTCGGTTCTCTAGGAAGGAGAGTGTAAATAACTAAGCTGCATTAATTCTGGGTATTTTTGAGCTCTGCCTCTGCATACAGGATAGAGCAGGTAAATAAAAAGCAGAGGAACCCTGGACACATAATGTACCATACGTTACATTTTGTAAACATTAATGTTAAATATGTAAACTGACACATGTTTAGGATACCAGTGTTAAAACTTCACATGTTCATAAACATTTATGTGATTATGTAAAAAAATTTATATATTTAAAATATATTTAAAATAAATGTATATATATATATAATTAATACTATATATAATATGATATATATACACATATATGCACTAGTATCTGTCTCTGAATTAAGCAAAGATACTGAAGATAAAAAGATAAATAAATCTTTTAATAAATAAACTGAAGATGACAACTATTTATTTAAGTTGTTTAAGATGAATCTGTGATAATCACTTACACCACAGTTGTTAATTACCGTCTGACCAAAGTATAGGTATAGTATAGTAAGTATAATATAGTATATAGTATATAATATAGTAGAAGAGTATTATAATAATATGGTAATAATATAGTATAATATAGTAGGGTAAAGTCAGGTAAAGTGGGAAACTTTTTAGTAAATTGCTTTTTAGGCAGGCTAAATCATTTAGAATGTATTGCAATTATATAAGATTTATTTTAAGAGGTTCTTCTGAACACATCCATGGTGAAATTAAGCCAACTTATTTATTCATTAATAAATTGTATATCTTTAAACACCAGCTGATGCCCTGTTCAGCAAAATGGAAATGTTCAGGTAAAGTGGGACACTTTATTATGATTAAAACAAACTGACACATGATGAATTCATTAATAAATGTTGTTAAAAGTTTTTAAAAAGTATTTACGTGTATAGGAAATTACACCGATATGATATAATTCAAAATGCTCAAAAGTACATAAAAAATCATGTAAAATTTTTTCAAATAGCCTAATTAATACTAGGCTATGAAAGTAGAGGTTTTTAAATGCATTTCTTTAACTAATCCAAACATTGTAACACTGTAAAGCTGAATTGAACATTCACTGAATAGAACTTCCACAATCTTATGATTTTACCACTCTTATAATCACCTCGGAGAACACATCCATGACAGATGAAGTAGTCATCATCCACAGTCCACTGAGCTCTCTGCAGGACTTGAGATACCACTGTTTGCAGTGGTGTATCAGGCTTCAGAGCAGCAATCTGTCTGCAGACTAGAGGGCATGAGTGGTGTGGGGAGGATAGCTCATTACATAAATATTATTTATCTTCACAAGCTCCAAGAACTGAAAATTTTAACATGGCTGTAGAGGCCATCCAAAAGCTGGACATGGAGCCTTGGATGCTCCTTAGGCAGCTGCTGGACAAACCGCTGGCCGCACTCCAGAAACAGGTGCGACTTTATCCAGCCATTATGTCTCATGAATGATATCGTCTGAGTTCTATACCATGGCCAAAAATCTTAACTTAGGTTCCTGTCATTCAGTCACCTGCCTCTGATATTCCTCAACAGCCCCTGCCATTTTCCATTCTCTTATTTTTAAGAAATAAACAACCAGGAATTTCATATTCAGATACATAATTAACAAGATTAACATTAACAATTCTATTTTATTTATTTTCTTAATTACTTACTTATTTTTAATTAAATGGCTGTGCTTATTAAAATTAGCACTAGCCCTGTCCCACTCAGCCTGACATGCCCTGTCCCACTTTATCTAACATGGTAAGGTTGAGTGGGACAGTGCTTTAAATGCAACTTTTATAAATATCTGACACAGTTTCATGCTCATTGTTATTCATTTGTAACATGCTGACAGAATAAATGCATTTAAAAGGAAAAATATTGCGGTTACTGCATAAGTGACAGAATTATCAACCTTGTTATTCTAAAATAGATTTACACTTGCCGGGTGGTTTACCATGAGGTCCCAGAGGTCAAAGAACCCACGAAGTGCCGGTGGGATTTGCCCACATTTATACAGGAAGCGACACTAGAGATGAAACACTGACATGTAATAAACTAACCGAAGCTTCTTTTGTCATCGGCCTGTGCTACTGTCAGAGTTGTTGTTGTCGTCAGACTGTTGTATTAAACAATGAAATGTTCCCTATTCAGCTTGTGTAATTCTACAGTATCAGCTACATCTACCTTCACTACAAGAACACTGCACCTTCACCATCGGAGGTAACAAATATAAAAGAAAAGCACTCAACAAGGACAGAAAGTCTGTTCGTACACTGTCACAAGATTTAAAGAAAACAGTACAACATGTACACAAATTAATGCTTTAAAGCATGGGTGATTTTACATAACGTGTCACATTACAGTTAGTCCAGTGGGCTAAAAAAAAAAAGTTTTCTTTATCAACACATTAAAAAGCTCTTTAATGTATTTATCATAATTTAGCTGAAATCATTTTCAAAATGTTTCAAAAGCTCATTGTCAGTCTGAATTTCCTGAAATACAGGTGATTGAAATAAATACATAGTGTACCTGCCATGAAACTAACTTGTAAAGTTTCACATAGACTATATTAATAATCAATTTGATAATACTTAGAACCAAATAACTGTTAATTATGAGTCCTGTTAAATCTACCAAAAATGTTTTGTGCAACATTTTAATCTACAGTGGTAGAATTTTTAAAAATAAAATCTAGGGCCTGTGGCTGTATTTTTTTTTAAATACATGATTAAACTTTACTAATAGTTCAGTTATAACAGCATAACAGTCTCTGCACTTCTGTTATATATATATATATATATAAAATATTGGTTCCACCCATTACTGAAAGTCAACAATGTTTTTAATAAAATTGTGAGCTTTGGAAAAATTCTACATTTCAGAATTTCAAGCAACTCTAATGTTCATGTGGACACTCTGCTCACGAGTCAGCTTAAATTATGAGAATTGTGGGGTCTGTTTTAGTGATGCTGTTTATTTGAGTGGTGGAACATGCATAAATATTTGTACTGTTTAAAGACTAATAAGGCAAAGTGATTGAAACAATGGTTAAATAATACTGACACTTAAAGACCTTGGAATTATATTTCATAATGCATTCTCGTGTCATAATGGCTAATTTACAGGCTGGAATCGCGCCATTTTCGACTTCAGTGTGTTCAACAGATGTTAGCAACAAGGCAGCCAGCTGATTGAGTGATGTAAATGTTCCTCTACTTTCGAATAGAACATTGTATACGTGTTAAAGACTTGACAAGCTAATTTCTGCGCCTTGCTTGATCTACAGTAAGCTCCTGTATATGCAGTTTAACTCATTTAAAGGTATGAAATGCTACTGTGTACCAGCAAAGTTTGAGCACCCGGGTTGATTTGGTGTCACTCTGTAAACAGGAAAGGAACTGGCAGTTGGGAAGACAGGATGGGATGCTGTAAAGCACCATAACGTTTTATCTTCCTGTTCTTTAGCAAAAACGAGTTACTGTTAAAAAGATGTTATTAGAATGACAAGTAATACAGGTATACAGTAGACTTTTACACCAGTACCTACTGCTACAAAGTATAAAAATATGAAGTATAAATTGTTCTCTCTGCTTTGATGTGATTAAAAATAGTCAGTTTTGCCTGGAAAACTATAATTCCAAGGTCTCTGCTTATCCATTTCATATCATTTAGAAAGTGTTCAGTGGAAAGTGTTATAAAAGTATAAAAGTAGATATAAAAGTGCAAAAGTAGATATAAAAGTGCTATCAGAGAAAAGGCAGCAGCAGGATATATGGCGGTTGCGAAGCGTCATCCTCAGTGGTCCTCTGAGTCCTCTGGAGGCTCAGGACTAAAGGACAAAACAGTAAAGAAATGAAATAATTAATAATAGAAAATGTATAATCCACACACACATTCTTATAATTATATAATTACTTTTAGGGCCGTCACAAATACACAATTACAACCCTGTTCCCAAAAACGTCTGGGATGCTGTGTGAAATGTAAATAAACACAGAACGCAATGATTTGCAAATCATGTAAATCCATAGTTAATTGAAAACTGAACAAAGTCAACATATTAAATGTTGAAACTGCAAAATTGCATTAATTTATGAAAAATAGCTGCTCATTTTGAATTTAGTGACAGCCCTAATTATTTATTTACGCATAAACCATCTAGCTAACCGTACTCATTTCCATCAGTCCTGTTTATCTACATACAGTAGTAAAGGTTTAACTCTTACATTTTAATGCTGAGATCTTTGGCTGGTTGCTTCTCCATTTTAAACAACTTCATCCATACAGCCATTCCTGTTCAGTTTCAAAAACACAATTTCATTCATTTAGCTCCAGATGCTTAAGCATCACTACATGGCAGCCTGTGGACCAATGGCTGTATACAGAGCACGACACATTTATAATAAATTAATGAGAATGAAATCATATTTAAGGACAGTTTTTGACCTCATTGCACATGTATTTGAAGTTTATATTTCAGGCTGGAATGTGTGGGCAGGAGAGAGTTTAATGAAGCATGCAGCAGGACTTACAGAAGTCTGTGGTGCTCAATTTACTGCTAATTTTGCCATTAATGCCAAAATAACGTGTCCC
>JAQQZX010065054.1:0-12620 GCA_030068355.1 Notoglanidium maculatum | reverse complement strand
TCATCATGACACCATCAATTTCCAGTTTCATAACCATCAGTCTGTCAGACACTCTTTTCACCTCCAAAACACTCTGGGCAACTTTTCCTTTAGGATAACCCCTACCCCATTTCTCCTCCCATCCACCCCATGGGAAAACAATTTGAACCACCCTCCGATACACCTAACCTTACTCCCCTTCAATCTGGTCTCTTGCATACGCAATATATCAACCTTTCTTCTCTCCATCATATCAGCAATATCTCTCCCTTTACCAGCTACCTTACTACCAACATTCAGAGTTCCTACCCTAACGTCCACTCTCTTTACCTTCCACCGGACTTGCCTTCCTCCTCTTCTTCTCCTTCTTCGGCCAACAGTAGCCAATTTCCGCCAGCACGCTGTCGGCTAACGGTACCGGTGGCGGCCGTTGTTAACCCAGGGTGCAACCGATCCAGTATGGAAATTTGTGTTTTTGTCCGCATGTTTGATTTGGCAAAGTTTTACGCCGGATGCCCTTCCTGACACAACCTTCCCCATCTATCCAGGCTTGGGACCGGCACGCAGAAATACACTGTGCACCCCCTTGTGGCTGGGTTCTGCGTTACCGAGAATAATAAATCTAATCTATATAGGTAGGCTAGTTAGCTAGCTGATATTAGCTTAAACTGGTCAGAGTGCTGTTTTGTTTACAGTTGTGCTGTTATGTTTAAAGCACTCTTTCTTAAAACTAGCATTTTTTCTTGATAAAAACCAAAAAACACTAAGGATGAAAGCAGCTTTCTATAATAAAGTACTGCAAAGGCTCATGGAAAAATGCTAATTTTGGGTTGTGTTAGCAAAGCACAGATAACCACATTCAACCATCAGAGAGGCTTTAAACATAAAAAATATATATTTTTAAATTTAGAAGTACATTAAAAAAATAATAAATCCAAAGTTGACTGCTCGATAATTTTCTTATTTTGAGACCGTAGCTCGCTAGCAAACCCAGGTGCTAGCATTATTCACTTTGCGATTAGCTGTAACTATTCAGAAATTTCTCTGGCTCGTACTAGGAAGAAATATTACTAATTGACAAAGCTTTTTCTATCATCACTCTCTTTTTCTCTTTTTTTTGTATATGTGTGTGTTTTTCTGTCCACAGGATTGCCAGTGAAGAGCCACACAGGACCTGTGACTTCTTCAACCAGTGAATTAACACCTTTCCTTCGCTCTCAAACACACACACACACACACCAAAGATACACACTACATACCGTTAATCCTTCTTATAGCCATGAGGTGTGAGTGTGTATACGGTATGTGTGTGTTTAGTGTGTGTATAGAGGAGTACACTTCTCTACCCCTGAAACCAGGCTCCCTGTTTCATCCTAGCACTTTAACACAGTCTGTAACGTCACAATCACTGCACCGAAAAGCGTGTATTTTATTTTAGGCATAAAGATTTTAAATGTATAACATTACTGCTGTATATGTGCGTTGTGGTGCATCACTGAAAATATTAATAATCTCAGTAATAACAGTAAAGCGTCTTGAACACGTAAGAAGGTTTTTTTTTTTTTTTTTTTTTAAGTCAGAAAGCGTCAATTGTCCGAACAGGTTTCAGAATCAGAATTAACAGCAGTTAAAGGGATATTCCAGTGTTTTTCAGGCACTGTTCATTGATTCCAGATCCACCACAAGGTTATGATGAATGAAGGAGTGAGTGAATGAACGAATGGAGTGGAACAGTGAAGCTGTAGTTCCACCTCAGTGTCAGTCCACACACATGACTCGTGTTTGTTTTCACCATGGTGGTGAAATTTCTCTTTAAATGCTCAGTACATAGCTCTTACTGTTATTCTTGCGGTGTTTAACTTAACAGTATATGACATACTTGTGCCACCTTCTGGGCTGGAGTTTTAATAAAATGGAACCACTGATGTCCGTAGCTATGGGAGGGGATACTGGGAAGAATAAAAGAAAAAAGCAGTGAAGCGTCGAGTCAGCAGTGGTCTGTGGAAGAGATGATATTACTTTCTCTCAGTAATTTTTGCTCCTCCATACACCGCTCTGTGTCTCTGTGTGTGTGTGTTTATTTTTCACCTGTCTCCACTGCGGGACAGTTTCAGCTCAGCCCCAAAGACCATGTCTTTTGCTCAACGTTGTGTGATGGAAAGCAGCAGCTTTTAATTGTGGACAGAGTTAGGATAAAGTTCATCATGGAGCGCTGAGGCAGCACCGCTCGCACTTCACCACAGCTGGAAATATGAAAGCAAGCAAGAATTTTTTTTCCCCCTCTCACCCTTTCTTGTTTGTCTCTTCTTTTTCTTTTTTATGCACACACACACACACACACATACACACACACACACACACACAGATTCTGCAATCACAAAAATATTGACACGCCCAGACGTACTGATATGAGATTTCGGGAACATTTCAATGGAAAAAATAGTTCTACCACATCATGTTCAGTTCACAAACCTGTCGAAATGTGGGCCAGTTCTTAAAAAGCCCAAAGGCAGAACTGGCTCCGCACCAGCACCGTACTGGTGGAAAAGGGCTATATGTGTGGACAGGGTGTGATGTGTAGTGAGCGATTGCACCAGATGAGAATTCCTTCACGCATCCCGCACTGAAGAATCCTCCAGACTCACTTAGAATGGATGACCAAGGGCAGATGTTAAACTCCATCACTCCATCACAATTCTTCCCATCAAACTATAACCAGATGAAATTTAATAAAATAAAATACGTGTATTACTTAAGAATTCAACCTCTTAGACTTACAGTTATAAGTGACTTTTGACTAAGTACAGAGGAACATGTCCACTACATGCATAATGTTTAGACATTCAGTTGTAAAACACTGGACTATTCCTTTAATTCTGGTAGAATAAAATGATCAGTGCACTGAATAAAGAATGTTTTGTGTTGGACAGCATTGAAAATAAGCAATAAAGGACAATGATAGATGATAATCGATAACCTGAATTACTTAAAACAATCTGAGGAAAGAGTAAGAATAAAAATAACAGCTAGAATATATACAAGAAAGCAGCAATCAAGTGGAATAAGGGTTGTCAACTCCATCTAATTATTTATTCCCATTATGTACACAGCAGGAAACAAAGAAAGGTGTTCGGACCGAGCCACGCGACACTATTCCAGCCAATGAGCAACAGGGGACGTATTCCAGCCAATCACAGGACACAGGGAGGGAGAGGAGGGAGACAGGGGGGTGTCGTTGTTAGTGTCGTTGCCTTGGCAACATGCGTCCATGAATTTGGGGGCGGAGCTTCTGAAGGAGCACTGAAGGGAGGTGTGTATTTTGGCTTTTGAGTTCACATATCAACAATGTCTTTCTCCTGAATCGACGACGCGACTTAATTCTAAATATCGATATGCAAGTCATTCAGGGTGGAGTTTTCCTTTAACGAGGTGGTGCAGATGTCTTTTTTTCTTCCTCCATCCAGACACCCCTAAGATCACTGTTTAATTTGTTTAATCACTAACGAAAGACAGAGAGAAAGCCTCCTCAGGGTTTAGGGATCAGACGTTTGTTTTAAAGCCACACAACTCAATTTTAAAAGCCATTCAAAGGAATATTCCAGCATTTTTCAACCTAATGTTCATCCACTGTATCTGCGGGGTGTGTATGTGGGGGATTATTAGAGACTATGAACATATTTCCTTTTATTGAGGAAACAAGAAAACCTCACTCACGGTGGAAGTCAATGTAAAAATTAATGTTTACAGATGCTGTGGATAGACGGTTTAAAAAATGCTGGCGTGCCCTTTACTGATATGTGTACGGGATATTTTTAGACACTTAGTCTGTCTGTTTTTGTGTTTGTTTACTGGTTTAAGTTCAGGGCAACCCCGTCATGAGCCGATCCATGAATTTCTACAAATACGGTGCAGATTAAGCCATCAGATTATCAAAGCACACATCCATCTCAGATCAAGCGGCCGGGTCGTGGACTTTCCTGAAACCTCACAAAAAAAAATCTTACCTTTAACCTGTTTGGCTCCTCCTCCATTATGGGCGTGGCCCTTCCCATCTCTGCTATTTACTTGTATTATATAAGAAAAAATAAATAAAAAAGGGTGTAGGGTTCAGCATTAAGTTTGAATTTTCAGGTCTGATGAACAATTTTCACCTCAGTAAAACAGATCTTGATTTCTAGTTGCACTTTATGTAGATATACACAGAATATGAGTTTCTATTTTTAAGCCAATGATCTCAGAGAGTGTAACTGTGTATTATGATTTATTTTATTAACATTTCCGTGTATATACTGTAATAACAATTTGGTGGAGCAGATATACGTATTTTGCTTATAGTAATAGAGAAAGAGGTGTTACTGGCAGAATGAAAACTTTTCTTTTACACGAATGTTAAGCCAGTTAATGCTTGAATGATCAAGGAATGTTTTAGAATGCTGCTTTCAATCCTGTTGGAAATATCGCCATTGCGTAGTGAGCGCACTCGAACCCCACCATAATGTTGTAATTCCACCTGGGGAACTTGTATTAGGAACCGCTAATTTTCCCATGAGCTTTTGGATTCCTTAACCTGCTGCATATTTCACTTCAGAATTGTTACATTATCTTGACATTTGGGTTTGAGAAAGGTGCTACATGAACAAAACTTTTTTTTTATGAAGTTTAAACGTTCAGTTCATTTTCTTTCAGTCGAGAATAAACTTCTTGTCACTGATGATACAAAAAAAACCAAAACGTTTTCTTCCCAACCAAAAGAACTTGAACATGCTCCATGTCGTAATCATGACCTCCGAACTCGTACACACAAACTTCCAAACAGGACTTGAAGGCAGCATAAAGATCATGTGTAACGTTGTACAACAGGGTGCAGGCTTGATTACTATTATTATTATTAGATCGATGTCTGCAATATGTTTTATTTCAATTTTAGATAATGTTCCATTCAGCAACGAATAAAAAACACCATTACAGGAAAATAATCAACAACAGGGTGGTGTGATGGAGTCACTGTTACCACGGCGAAGTTGAATACTTTCCTATAGCAGCACATCCTGAAGTGTTTTATTCCTCTTATACCACAGCAGTTTGCTAACGATTACAATTTTGTATCAAAGAATTACCCGTCATACTTTTTACCCATTCCTAGTTAAATTTAATGTTCTGGAGCGTCCACGGAACAAATATGTTACTCGTATCACTTACGTTATAGAAGCTATAAACAGTCTTTCCGTCGGCCGCGTCTCGCTCTCTCTGTCTTTCTTATTTAAAATAAAAATGCAGCTTGTCATGTTTCCAAGAACCCACAATGTATAAACTCGTCTATGCCGAAGATTTTTTTTTTTTTTAATTTCTAAAAAGAAATTTCTTTACCTCTGACTGTTACAAAACGCTGACACGTCACCATATCAATGACTTTCTGTTTATTATCAGTTTTAGATCATGTGAATCAATATGTCTCCTGTTCAAACTCTGGCGAATGAGCTGCTACTATAGTAACGAATATCTACTAACCAATCAGAATCAAGAATTTTACAACACTGTGGTATGAAATACAGACATTTTTAAAAACGTTTCTGATTTTTAAAATGCAAAAATGATACACACTTTGAAAACTCATTTAAATTCTTTCCTAAATGCTGATTAAAAAAATGATTAACCATATCTGAAGTGCGAAAAAAAAAAAGCTTGAAAGTCGCATTAGCTGCGCGAACCCTGCTACAAACGTCACCACCACGTCAATGTGACACGACGGTCGTTAGGCTGATTAGTTATTGCTGTGTTATACTTATTGTTAATCACCTTTAAGCAATATATTGTTTGTCTGTTGACTGTAAAATCCTGAACGATGTTTTAGATGTGTCTCAACATGTCCGGAAAAATCACTAGAACCTGTTCCTTACAAAATGAAAAGAAAAAAGTTGGTTTGATTCAACGTGTGTGTGTCGTTGTGCTGTTCTGGGTGTGTGTGTGTGTGTGTGTGTGTTACATTACTGTTGTTGCTACTGTCCATAATGATAATACTTAATCATTTTGTTTGAATGTATTATATATAGAAAAACACTGTCTTTTCAATGTTTCACTCGAACGACTTCACTGAGACACCAAACCTGAACAACATGTTGAATATGTGTCAATCTGTTTCCGTGTAATTATTAAAACCAGCAGCACCTCGGTGTGTATTAGTCCCCTTATAGCAACGCTCACCTTAGTTAATTGTCCATGACTTTAACTGCCAAAGCAGAGCCAGGAGACTGTAATTAATGAGTGTGTGCGCGTGTGTGTGTGTGTGTGTGTGTGTGTGTGTGTGCTGTAGTAAGGCTCAGATTGTCTGGTCAGATATAACACGTCTGCAATAAATTTATGCTTGGTTGACAGAGTCTATGTTTACTGTGTCCCCATTTTGCAGAGAAAAATGTGTGTTTGTATATCACAAGTGTTCACCTCTTAACGGTTCTTTGGTTGTCCCTCTTGGGGAACTATTAAGGGTTCTATGTAGAATATGTAGAAATTTTAGAGGAATTTTGAAGAAATAAAACATGTGCAGGAGTCAAGTCATAGGAAAAACATCAACAACAGGGTGGTGTGATGAGTTACAGTTATTTTCCTATAACAGCAATTTGTCAACACTAATTTTACATTCATTAAAACAATTCTTCGTCATTTTTATCCATTTGTAGTTACATTTACTGCAGGGGAATGAGAGTTCGTTTGGATGACCACTTACTTTAAAGCACATGTAAGCAATTATTTTGTCCCACCAGCATCTCTTTTTTCTTTCTTAATAGTTAATATGACAAAAGCGCATTCATATAAACCTGTGATTTGCAGCTGCGCTACTGTCAGAGCTGCTGTTCCAGACAATTAATCAACACCTTCGAATCAATCAGATATGAGAATGCTACAGCGCCATCGTGTAATACCAAAGAAAAATCAAACAGAACTGGGTTGCTAAGAGGAAATAAGAGTCAGGTATATTTCAGACAAACGACTGCCCAGTTCTGGGGCGTAAAAACAGTTCGATCAGACCAGTGAAACACTTGTAGACGTTTAAAGAGACGTTGTATTAGACAGGAAATCCTTTCCAAGCCTCCAGGTGCTGAGACAAGAGAGCGGCAGATTCTCTGGCCGTGTCCAGCTGCTTCTCACACCAGTGGGTCAGAAAGTCTCGCAGCACACTCACACGTGCTTTATTGTACCAATCAATCTAAAACAAAATGACATAGAAGAATCTTTTCAATGAATAGAAAGCAGTACAAAATCTCACACACATACGTTTATCCCAGATGCACTTAGATTAGAAGTCGAGGGCAGATGTTTAACTCCGTCCATTAATGTTTATATCTTTATCAAACACGTAACTTTATCGTAAAAAGCGTGCTTGTAAATGAAGCTCTAAATGTGTGTCATTCATCCATACATATGGTGCCAATATTTCACATTGTGCAGTTCTGAAGCCTAAACTTGGTCGAATATAAGTATGTGCAGTAGAGACCACCAGTCACACAGTGCGTCTGGGTCTCACCTACTCATATTGG
Organism: Notoglanidium maculatum; assembly: GCA_030068355.1. Taxonomy (NCBI): domain Eukaryota; kingdom Metazoa; phylum Chordata; class Actinopteri; order Siluriformes; family Auchenoglanididae; genus Notoglanidium; species Notoglanidium maculatum. Next base: position 5,109 of record JAQQZX010065054.1, on the reverse strand, counting down.
TCATGGACACGCCCCTTCATCCCAAAAGTAGCGCCCATGTTGAGAGACATTACCTGACTGTAACTTACAGTAAGTACAACATAACTCGTTAAGAAATTTAGCTAAGTGTTAGCTACTTTGGTCTATACCATCATTTCGTTTACTCACACTGGTTTGCTAGTTATAATTATCAATACAGCAAACTAGCATATATAAAATAATATTATAAAATATTAAACGCGTTTATCGTGAGTAAAAATATTAAGGTTACAAAATATAGCAGTCAACAGAACACTATTCAATAAATAATTTGTGGAGGTGTTTCTTATAATGTACGTTTGACTTGTTTTCCATCCACTTACATTGGAACGGTCAGGGTAGCAAATTATTCCGTGGCCAGCCACTAGAGGGCCTCAGAGACATTTCGGCTTCAGTTTTCCACCTCTATTACAATGCATATAATATGTGTTTTTAAAACACATCGTAAAATGTTTATTAATTCATTGAGTTCAACCACTGGCCTTAGAAGTCTATTAAAAGTGGCCATGATGAACAGATCCTAACTAGCTATCCCATAACTCATAGCGGGTAAAATCTCCACCTAATTGACAACAATAAAAAGTAGTAGCTAATATGGGGCGCTAGTTAGCTAGCCAAGAGCATTAGCACGGACTAAAGGAAATGAACGAGTTTATTGTATGTTCAATTAGCAAAGGAAAAAAGTCAGCACATCGTTGACCCAATTTGCGTAATAGATATTCGAATCACGTTTATGTCTATTTTCTCTTGATATGTTTAACCGCGAGGGACGGAGTGTAGTAACCGGGAGTTATGTACTGTATATGCATATAGGCTTTTAGCTGGATTTTTTGTGGTTGTTTTTGTTTCCACATACCTGCGTGTACCTGATTCTGAAAAAATGTTTCTGTCATATGAAAACGCTAAACAATATTCTACGGGTGGTCCGATCGTGCCTTGGCTGACGTGTGTAGTGCAGCGGGAGGTGGGATTATGAACGAGCAGCTTGCACGGCGGTTACAGCATTGTGACACGAGTAAGGTTCAAACAAAGGTACGTAATGCTGCACAAAAGGAAAACAAATTGTTTAATTTTTTCGGAAGTCAATAAGGAGGGTTTGTCAGGAAACTATGAATAAAAAACAAAAATCCCAGAACAGGGCTGGCCGATATGATGATGTAATATCGATATCGTGTTACATTATGTCACGATACATTTTTTGGAGATATCTTAGGTTTCGTAGTATCTTTTTTTGAACATTTTCCAACACAAATTTGTACTGAACCTTAAAATTTGTAAATGTTTTGGCGGTATGACTGTAAAACGTACTTTTAAAATATTTTTGAAAGAATTTATTTTAAAATAAAAGTATTAGATTTTATTTTTAAAGTCAGCTTATTTCTGTACGTACTGTAGGGTTTTTTGTTTTATATTAAACGACTGTTTTTTCAGTTACCAAGTGATGCATATCGCGTATCGTAAATATTGTCTTCAGGTACCGGGATATCATATTTTTGTCATCTTGCTCACCCCAGCCCACAAACATGTTGAAATTCTTGTGTGTGCTAATGGATAATATGATATACAGATAAAAAAGGAAGATTTTGTGTGATGTGCTTTAAAAAAAGAAACATAAATAGGACATTCTCAGCTGTGCATATGATCATGTCACATCTCAGTGAAGAATGAAGGGCAAAGAAAAAGGTCTAGATGCCGAAATCTGGTCCTTACCTCGTCTTTTGCCACTGATGAGATGAGATTAAACTCTTTCTGTGTAATTTTTTGAACTCCGTCCATCTACAGTATCACACAGAGAACATTAATGTACCTTGTTTTCTGCACGTTTAAATGTGTAGCTCCTCTTGGATGGTTGGTATTTAGGAAAAAAAACCCACTTCAGACATTTTGGCTACACTTACATCTCATGATGCAGCGAAATTGACACAAATATTTAGCAACAAAACTTGCATGCTAAGCTAGCTAGCTACTTGACAAATTGATGTCTATTTGATTATCATGACCCCAAAGTTGATTATTTTCCTATAACAGCACACCCTGAAGCATTTTATTAATCTTATATCACAGCAGTTTGCCAACAATTACAGTATTTAATTTATTAAAGAAAAAAACATTATAATATCGATTTGTTTATAGTTGTAATTAACAGTCCACAAAATGAGTAAGATTTTGTTACTACTTAGCATCTACAAAAAGTTGTTCCCTCACCAGGCTCTCTTTTTCTCTCTCTCGAAGTTAATAAGACAAAACAAACAAACAAACAAAAAAAAAACAATGGTTTTTCATGTTATCAAGAAAACTGCAAAATCCAAATTCAGATTTCCCCAAATACACCCACATGTCCTCCTAGCATCCGAAAGATCTAGCAGACTAGCTAACTGCTAGTAAACTAGCTCATGTTTATTTCAGGTCAGTACGAAGTCTCTAGATTTCAACCCATCATGTACGATATGCAAATTAGCAAAGTATCATGTTGCATGACAATATGCTACTTGGCTAAACTAGCTACTTGGGTAATTCTCGCGATGCAGGAAACTGCGTTTGTTTTGGTAAAGTCATATTTTAACATGAAGACTTAACTTGTGTTGACCTGAAACAAGCACGCGCTGGTTCACTAGCTGTTAGCTAGCCTGCTAGATGCCAGAAGGACACGTGCGTGTTTCTATATTTGTTTATCATGCAAATTCATAGCTCCAGGACTTTGAGGGGAAATGTGTACAGACGTTTGTATATCGGTGGTCACCAGCTCTGTTCCTGGAGATTTACCTTCTATCTGCAGGTTTTATCTCTAACCAAAGTCTAACACACTCTTTTAGTTGATCAAGAACTTATTCAGATGGTTGGAGGTAGATCTCCAGGAACAGGGTTGGTGACCACTGTTCTAGATGATATTAAAATATATTTAACTAGCCATTATTTTCTAACGATTATTTAAAAAATGTGTGTGATTATGTACAAGGTGCGTCTGTTAATCAGCCGTCCAGATCAGTACGATCCTGAGACGAAACGTCAGTCAGTGTGCTGGAAAACATGTGGATGAAGTAGCAAGTCCAAGGCCGTGTTAATTGTTTTCTTTGACATTAAGGGCGTAATTATGGAGAACTGGGTTCCTGATGGAGTAACAGTGAACCAACACTATTACGAAAAGGTTCTTGAAACGTTGTGAGGAAGGGTCAGAAGAAAGAGGCCACAGCTGTGGGGAAATGGTTTCCTCCTTCATCAGGACAGCGCTCCAGCACACACAGCGCTCCCCGTGAGGGAGGTTTTGGCCCAGAAACGCATCACAGTACTTGACCAGCCTCTGTATTCACCTGATATAGCACCATGAGACTTCTTTCTTTTCCCTAAAATCAAGTTCTGCACTCAAGGGAACCCGTTTCAAGTGTCCCGGAAGTGAAGAAGAAAACGTCATGAGCTTCTGAGAAAACTAACAGAAGAAGACCTGCTGCACGGCTCTGATCAGTGGAAGACCAGAATTGTGCAGCCACAGAAAGGGGAATATACTGAAGGGGAAAGTAACTGAAATGTTTTCTACATTAAAATTGGATTGGATCGGTCTCGTTATTTAACAGCCGCACCTCGTACGTATGTGTTTGATTTGTTATACTCACAACTGCTTTTTTATTGGGTTTGGCTTTTTCTGCGTTCTTAATGATGATTTCCAGTTCCACTAGTTTACAGGTTCTTCTGAATAACATCTCCTACAAAAACAAGGGAACATTTTATTATTATTTTTTTTTACCACTCGCACACCAGTAACACATCAAACTCTCATATTACATCACAGGATTTCAAATGGTGTTCAGTAGTTAATGCCGATTTACACCACAGCGCCACTGAACTCTTCATTCTGATTGGCCAAAAAAGTGTTCATTCATTTCCTATGGCAGGTTTGTATTAACATGATGGTTTCTATAGTAACAGCGGATGCACAACATAAAACATATAATCATCGATATGAAGTTTTCTGTAAGGAGACTTTTATTTAACCTTTATGGAAGGAGTCTCCAGTAACAGTCAGATGTTTTTATGCTTTATGCTTTCTCAAGCTGTGTGGTTTTTTATCTTATAAACATCTATTGAAAAATAAAGAGGGTAGAAATGGAAAGAGTGTTTACAGCTACTATAACGTAAGTACAATTTAAATTTTTCAAATGAAATGTAACAATAAAGTGTCTTTTTTTTATTCATTGCTGTTGTATAAAAGGAATAATCATTTCAGGATGTGCGCTTATAGGAAGATAATCAACTTCAAGGTGCTTCATCACACCAAGCTGTCGATGATGATTTTGCTATAACTACACGAGACAGAATGCGATACTCTTTGCATAATGGTGTATTTTCCTTAATACAAATACGCACCCTTTTAGCCTCCTGGTGGCGAGACTCGAGCTCCAAACCCAACCCCAAGGTGCACACGTCATTCTCAGCCACTTTGTCAAGATTTCTCTGGAAACAGTAATGAAAAAATGACTCGTAAAATACATTATTTATTTAGTGAATTATTTATTTTCCTGTGGCACTGACATCTTCCTTACTTTCACTGCATCCATTACATCCGACAGCTTCAGACAAATCCTGAGGAAGGGTTAAAAAGAGAGAGAGAGAGAGAGAGACAGAGAGAGAGAGAGAATCTGTGAATTTAATATACAGTATGTCACAAAAAAAAACCCAAGAAGAAGCAGAACAATCACGTGGAAATTCACATGGTTTCAGGACACAAATGCTGTTTTATAACTTATTAACATCATAATATGCTGACAAAAAAACAAGAATTGTGCTTATTAAATAATATCCTGGTATTAACACTCCACTGCTCAATATCTTAATATTTAGTTTTTTATATTAAAGCTCTGCTGTGACCAAGAAAAACATTTTCTTTAAAATCGGCCACATCTTTAATGTCCTCTCAGTGTGAAAACACACACTTACTTGGAGAAAGCTACAGCAGATGGATTGTCCTGATTGACACAAAGATGTAATGAAGTGGAGAAATGGCCACATGCCAAAGCAAGCTCTGCAAACACACACACACACACACACACACACACACACACACACACACACACACACACACACACACACACACACACA
>JAQQZX010065043.1:0-12621 GCA_030068355.1 Notoglanidium maculatum | reverse complement strand
ATGCAAACTCCACACAGAAAGGCACCCTGGGTGACCCGGGGATCGAACCCAGGACCTTCTTGCTGTGAGGTGACAGTAATAACCACTGCACCACCACCTGTAATGAAGATATTGAACATCATTTGCATTTTTGGTAATTGATGTTCATTACAAATCCATCGGAAGTCACAGCCGCGGATTTCTCACAAAAACAACCAAAAAATACGAAAACATTTTCTTTTGATCAAAATTGAGTTTTTCTGCCAAAAACATACTTTTCAATGTCCATCAAAAATGTCTTTATTCAGATTCTTTTCTAACCTTTCCTTGGAGTCCTTTGCAGAACTTATACTGTGTATTCAGCAAGATTAATAAATGCAGCAGAAAAATAAGTCTGCCTAAAGATGTCAAAAATCAATTTGATCAGCTTTGTGGATAGTTACATGCCATAGAGAAACGTAGTATAAATTTATTCTGTGTGCTATCAGACAGGGGTACTACCACGATGTACTTATTCCGATTATCATCAAAACTTACACAGTCTGAACAGATGATGTCAGACAATGTTTTTAAATGTTTAAATGTCCTAATAAAAGACATGAATAGTAAGAAATTTAGCCAACATAACAAAACTGACTGGATGAATCAGCGATTATTTCACCAAAATAAGAACACACAGTGAACTCAAGTGAAGGGATGATGGGGCTCCAGTAAGTCAAACATCACAAGTGATTTCCATCTCATGCAAGAAGACAGAGACTGATGTGGAAGATGTTGATAATCACTCAGTGACACTCAGCACATCCTATTGTAAAATTCTTTGTTGTTAGTGGTGTGTCAGCTTCCAGTGGAATAGTAATTAAATCGTTAAATTATTTTGTCCTCATCTTACATCTTTGGACTCTATCAACTTTGTTTAAAAAAAAAACCATAAGTGTAGTTCTTTACACTGGCTGACACATTTTGGTATTTGGAGGTAAATCCCAGTAAAGATCAACACCTGACACATTTCTGAATCTTTCTTAGATGTTGGTTTGACTTGTATGAGATGTAGCGGACAGGCATAGATTTTAAACAGTGTTACAGCACTGTGAAATGCTGTACTATTGTGTGGTGAGAACGTGGACAGGTGACACACTAAAGGTGTGCTGTGAATTTTAGAAATTATTGGTTTAGTATGAAAATTTGGAGTAGTATATAATAAGTTTTTTTGCAAGTTAGCACAGATGCAATGAAAAGAGACATTGGGAGAAATTTGCCCTGCAGGCCTTCTTTTTGACATCCAAATTGTAGACTTCAGGAGAAACAGCATTGTGCCTTATAGGCAAAAAAACTCCATGTCAGAAGTTGTTGTCTGATGCACAATGCTGTTTTGTCTGTTGCTAGGCTAGAGTTTGAGTTGCTATGTAGCTAGTTCAGAACTGACAGATATAGGTGGTGCTGTCATTAAAGTTTGATGAGTATTTGATGGAAGCACTTTTCAATCACAAGGACCTGGGTGAAATCTGAAAGCCATCGGTAATGATGACTGATCCCTTTTTTTCTTCACGCATCATACTCATGTTGAGTGTACATTGAAGATGACAGGGTCAAACTATGAAAGTGTTTTTCTGTACCTGAGCAAGTAACACCAGCATCTTCACTATGGTCGCAGTCGTGTGATTCAAATCCATTATGAGAGCACTGTGTGATGTCGCTTTCATTTCCATTACACTGAACATCATCCAGCCATATTGGGCCATTTTCCCAATCAAAGTGGGCAGTTTGAGGAATGCTCATGGCTTTACCACAGCCAAGCTGTTTACACACCACCTGCGCATCATCCATGTCCCACTCGTCATCACACACTGTTCCCCACTGGCCATCGTGCAGAATCTCAACTCGACCAGAGCAGGAGTTTTTACCATCAGTGAGTCGGATGTTAGTGCCATCTAAGACAAACAGCAAAATGAATGTTAATTAATGATAATGAATCTCACTACAATATTGCTAAATATTTGGACTGATAGGATTACATTCTGACATTGCTATTTATTTCTCAAAAATGATGTCAGGACTTTCACATAATCAATAATGAACAGTACATGATTTACAATAATGAACATTACATTGGTTAATTAGTCTTATGCTCCAACACTTTTTTCTTTTTTTTATTTTACTATTTTTTAAACCCATCACTTCTTCCTCTTGGAGTTTGATAAAGTTATATTTTTATGACCTATTAAAGCCACTACTAAAAGAGGGAAAATAAAAATAAAGGAAGAAATAAAATTAAATCAGTTCAAAAAATTTAATTAACAAATTAAATGAAATAAATTCAATGAATTTTAAAAATAGAACAGAAAAAAAAATCAAGATAAACAATAAGTCACAAAATAGGAAACAACACGTCAGAGGGAAAAAAAATGGAAAAATGAAAAAGAAAAAAATGAAATCATTTCGTTTTGGGTTTTATTAAAAACAAACCACAAAGCAGGTGACAACATATGGGAGAAAGAAAAGAAGAGAGGAAAAATAATAATTTATATGCAAAATAGACTTACCAGCCAACAAAGTAGTGCTGCAAAGGATTCTGGCTATAGAGAGAAAACAAAGAGAAGGAATTTTATTTAAGCAAAATGAAAATGAAAACCCAAATTTTCTTTTGGCTAATAATCTTAAAGTAAACTAAATGTAAAATAAACATGAGCTATATCTAAATATATTAGTCACAGATGAAAAAAAGAAAGAAAAATGCCCCCATGTCTGCCTTTTCAAATGCTCAGATTTGCCGACCAGTTTTGGGTTTGTGAAATGTTGTTGGGGTGGAAATGTTTCTGAAATTTGGTTAATTTGGTTAATCAAATAAAGTCAAGTGGGCATTGTTGTCATTGCTACAATAAAACAAGAATACCGTATTACAGGACACAAAACTAAATGCAGTGCAAATACATAACATTGTGAAACAAGAGCAGGATAATAAATTTATTATTACACAGGACGGTGCATGTAAACTAAGCAGGACAACAGTACAGTGGAGAAACTAGTGCAGCAGTTGTCTGTAAAATATTGCGTACTGATGCAACGATAAATGTACATCAATATGAATGAAGGCAGCAAAACGTGTCTCAAAAATGTGTCCAAATTTTCGATGCAGCATCGTTAAATGCAGGTGTACTGTGGTTACGAAAGTCATGCTGAGTTAGGGGTTTGACTATCCCAGGTGAACAATAGTAGCCAGCTGTGTGTTGAGTAATCTGATTGCCTAAGTAAAGAAGTTGTTTTAGGGTATGTTGGTGATAGCACCAATGCTCCTGTACCAGATGGCAGGAGTGGGAAGAATCCACGAGTGGGGTGGGACCCTAATCCTAGGCCTTATGGATGCAGAGCTTGAGAGGCTTTGAATGTGGTTAGAGAGACTTATGATCATTTCAGTTGTTCTCACTATTAACTTTATGGTCTTGAGGTCCAAAACTGAGCAGTTCCTTTATTAAATGGTGAAACAGCTTGGCAAGATGCTCTCTAATGAGGCAGCAATGTATGAGTCATGAGGTGGTGTCAGAAATGGTGGCCTCTGGTGATCAATTAAAACAGTATGCCTCTTGGAATGGGCCCAGTATAGTCAAAAGACTAGGCAGTGTGTGCAGTGGAATGGGTCCCCACTACACTGGACCTAGTGACAATGACTAACAAGTGTTCATAATTGATTAATGATATTACATCAAACATCATTTAAAGGTATGTCTAAAACAGGTTCCTACCTTAAACCACATGACTCTGAATGATTTCTCTGCAGTTAACCCATCCAAGCAGTGACCACACACACGAGAAGTGAGGACACACACACTCTGAGTGGTGAGCAGGTACATGCTACAGTGCCCAGGAAGCAATTGAGGGTTAGGTGCCTTAGTGGCACTTCGGCTGTGGATGCAGAGGGAAGGGAAAGTGCTGTTCATTCACTCCTTCACTCCCTCCACCAACACATTCTTCCCACCGGTACAGGGAATCAAACCAGCGACCTTTCGGTCAAACCCGCTTCTCTAACCTTTAGGCCACGGCTCCCCATGACTGTATGCTGGATGACTGTAAGTTTTTTACCTCTCAACTTCCTATTAAAGGGTTACGCTAAAATTTTACTAGATAGCCTATAGCAGTTACAGGGGGAGTTGTTGATTCTGGACAAAGATTGTTGATATTTAAACTCAACAGCAAAACAAACACACATCTCACTTCAGTGCTCCTTCAGAAGCTCCACCCCTCCATATTTATGGATGTGCATTTCCAAGGCAACAACACTAACAACAACATCCCTATGAAGCCATGTACCATGACAAGCTTTGTGTTTCTAACTTTAAAAGAGAGGAAAGTGAGGCTGGTGGGGGCTTGACTTGTTTCACAGACATTCCGCAACATTACATGTAACTATGAATGTATGTACAGTATAATGTAAAAAAACATTGCTGTGATACAAAAGGGATTAAAACACTTCAGGACATGCTATTCCAGGTAAATAATCAACAACAGTGCATGATGAAACAGAGTTATTATTTTCCTATAACAGCCCAACATATACGTTTATTACTTTAAAAGCTTTTCCTCTATTAATTACTACAAAACATTGGATTTGAAATGACCAGCACCTTGCTGTGGAGAGAATATCCTGTGATGTCAATTGGAGACAATTGTAGAGGATCTTAATCCTCTCCTCCTTGCAGAACATTTTAAGCTCTGTTATATTCTAAGATGTGTGCATATAAATGTCCTCTTCAATTCAAACCACACTTTTCAATAGGATTTAAATATCTGTTGTGCAGGGGTTAGAACTGTCGCCTCACAGCAAGAAGGTTCTGGGTTCAAATCTACCGGCTGAATGGGGCCTTTCTGTGTGGAGTTTGCATGTTCTGCATGTGTGGGTTTCCTCTGGCTGCGTTCATTTGCTTCCATAGACATGCAGATAAGGTCAACCGGCAACTCTAAACTGCAAAATAGGTGTGAACATGAGTGTGAACACGTGCTCGAAGTGTGTTAGCCCTGTGATAGATTGGCGACCTGCCCAAGGTGCAACCGACCCCTTGCTTGAAGTCAGAGGGGACTGGCTCAAGCGTACCCTACGGCCCGTAATGGTTAAGTGTTATAGGTAATGGATGGAGTTTGTGTGTCTTTTATACATCAATTTTGTTTCATCAATGTTAACAATTTCTGTTGATTTGGATATATGTTTGTTTTTAACAACTTATTGAAAGCTTTGTCTTTGACAAAATCTAAACCTATATAATTATAATACATTATAGCAGTAATTCGGGAGAGCAGTGTATGTATACGCACATCCTGGACTAGCTGCTGAAAAGAATTTCCTCTCAAAGAAAACAAATATATATAATTGTAAAAAATGTTAAAGATTTCTTTTTAGCCCTAGCTGCATTTGTTGAAATGAGCAATTCCTGAAACAAGTAGAGGAAAGAGTAAAAAAAAAAAAAAAAACTGTCATAACTCAAACATCTCAAAATAAGATCATAATTATGTCACAATGCTAATATAAATACTGAACTATAGATCATAGAATGTCTTATATATATAGAAATCTCACTTACACAATAATATATAAATAGAGTGGAAAAATATAATAATAAATTAAGTAATAAGCCAAAATACCAAGTGTTAGTAAATGTGGAATTTACCTAGCATTAAAGTGAAACAAAGTCTTAGCATCCCGGTCCCTGATGCGCTGTTCAGTTTGGTATTAATCACAATATTCACTGCTGCTGTCTTCTCACAGTGATTCTCAATGATGCCTTTTTATTTTTCTGTGAAAGTGAAGAGGTGGAGTTTCAATTTAAAACACTTCCTGTTTGTGAACAGCAGATATCCTAAAACTAATAGTGAAACCACGACTAAAGACGTTAATATGTACGGTAAATTGCACTTCTGGACTATCACAAATTTTTCTCTAGTCTATATTTGCTACAGCAACACGTCAGATGGTGTACTTGTAATTATAAATTATAACCAAGGAACTGACAAATATTCTTTATGCCATGACTTTTCCTAATTGCTCTTTTTTTCTATCCATACTGCATGTTTTGTGCTTTTTCATGTTCATTCACTCAGTTTAATGCAGTGACAGGCTTGTTAATAAGCAACATAATATAGAAAAGATATATATATAGCAGATTTGACTTCTGTATACTGTAGTACTTTATATAAGAAGAAAACTCCAAACCACACTTGTTAGAAAACCCTTTCTGTGTCTGAAGTGACAGAAATACCCACTTCCCCTTCTTACTTCCTCTAATCAAGTGTCCTTACAGATTGCTGCCAAATTAAAAGAAAAAACAGATTTAAAGAATACTACTGATGTGCAGGAACCATGCATCCACAGAAAGGGATGCCCTTTCATGTAATATTTTTAATTTATTTAAAAGTTTGTGATTTTAATTTCTAATTTAAATGATATAAATGGGAGAATTGTATGATACTGATTACCTAATGAGACTGATTTAACAAGACAGACTACTATATGAGATTAATTATTTAAATGAACACCGAAGGACCTGCATATACTGCTGGTACAGTGCATATAAAAAGTCTACACACCCCTGTTAAAATGGCAGGTCTTTGTGATTAAAAAACAAAAATGAAACCAAGATTGATCATGTCAGAACTTTTCCACCTTTAATGTAGAATAAAATTGCCAACACCGTACAAAAAAGCATGTATGTGCTGTTCTAGGTCTGACAGGATAATTATATTATTTGCTCCTTGTGAAATGTCAAAAAGTGCATCATGCGAGCAAAAAATCACATATGAATATAAATTGTCCATATGAAGCAAAAAAATATGTGAATGATGATATTTGTTGGATAATTTGCCAAGTTCCATAAAAATATAATATGACTTGGAAATAAAAAGTAAGTGATATTCAGAAATATAAAATAAAATTCAGAGATAAATTAAATGAATCAGATTTTATTTGAAGTTTGCACCATGCGCATATATGAATCATATGGAATTTGTGGAAATGGCCTGTATGTATTTCTGCATTTGTGAAAAATTTATCACAATTACTCATTTCTTGTTTTAAGGGAAAATGGTTTATTGCCTAAAATAATGTTTTTATTTATTTTATAATGTTTTATAGAGCACCCCAATATACGGTATAATTATATATTTGTGCACCTTGTTTTATTTATTTATATATCTCATTAATCACTTACTGCTTTTTAAGTGTATATATTTATGGAACTGTCACACAAACCCCCCTTGCACAAAGCTCCGTATGGACAGTGCTACAGAGACAGACTTTGCTTAGTGTTTGTTTACATTGCCACATATTTCTTTAAGTTCATGTCTCGTCTCCTCACTAGTCTTACCAGTAGTTGTCAGTCCTTATGTACAGTATCTCTAATAATCTCACCTGTTTTTAGTTTAGTTCGTTTAATAAGCCCTCTTGTTTCCTGTGTTCTTGGCGAAGTATACGCTGTGTTATTTGTGCCAATCATTTGGATGCAGCAGTAAGGCGGAACATTGCCAGAATCTCTGTGTGGCAGACAACTCCACGCAGTTCCCTCAACAAGGGTGGACGGATATCCTCCAGCTCTGTATACGGACATTGAGTACCCTCCACCCAAGTTCTGTCCCAAGAGACCTCCACCCAAAAGCTCACACCAGAGGCCAACAAGTCGACTTCTTCTGTCCAGACCTGGCCCAAGGTTGACCCCTTCTAGCTGGGAATATCGTCCCGCTGATCAACTCTGCTGAGAACCTCATCCTGAAGTTCAACCCTACCGAGATCTGCTCAGCCAGAAACATTATACTGCAGAGCTGTTCCAAGGTGAACATTTTCCTGCCTGCCAGCTCTGTTGTGAATATCGTTCTGCCTGTCAGCTCCACTGATATTCCTTATACAGAGCTGGAGGATATTCGTCCACCCTTGCTGAGGGAACCACACGGAGTTGTCTGCCAGCACAGAGAGCGAGGATGTCATCACTCTGCCTCTGCTCAGCTAAGGACGTCACTCTGCATCCCAAATCTTGCAAGTCTGCCCTCATGTCTCATGTCCCATTAGAAGAGGAGTCATGTCAGACCGTGCCTGCCTCTGAACCCGACAAACATGGTGGACATTGCACCTAGGCACCCAGGTTGTGATAGGGTCAGGGTTCTGTCACATAAACCACAGCAATGTGATGATGGACTTCCACATTGCTTAATTTGTTTATTGTGTCACGGGTTTGTTTTAGTTTATGTCCTGCCTCCTCCCTAGTCTTGTCATTGGTTATCAGCCCTCATGTGTCTTGATTAATCTTTCAGTTTGCCCTCCGATTATTTTATTTAATTATCCCTCTTATTTCTTGTTCTTGGTGAAGTATATGCTCTGTGTCATTTGTGCCAATCTGTTCCAAGGCTTTTTTTTTTTTTTTTTTTAACATTTTGCTATCCCAGTTTTGACCTTCCTAGATTATCCTGGTTCCTGTTTTGCTTTTTGTCTCTGAATAACCTTTTGCTCATCACCTGATCTTTTGCCTGACCTTGACTATGAGTTATGATTCATGGTTTACATTTTTCAACCCTGGTTGTTACAATAAACTCTTTTACTGCAATCTGTCTCACCTCCATGACAGGAACTTGTTTTATTCTTCAGTAACTCATATTATGTGCAAATTATGCAACAAGAACATGCCCATAAAATTTAAACATTACTACATACAAAGGGATGCACATTAAAAGGGATGCACATTATGCAAAGTGTATTGTAAATAGGTATCTCAGAATAATAGAATAAACACAGGAAAGTCATACAGACAAACATGCATATATATATATATATATATATAGGAAAATTGACAACTATTGCGTGTATTTGGCAAACTCTGCAAGAACCAGAGGATATACTTTAGGATGGATGATGCAGGGCTTTCCACAGGAGTCCCTGGATGGAGGAGGAGCCAGAGTTGCAGTCAACCCACAGAGCCTGGAACCTCCAAGCACTGAATGCTTCACCTGAATTCAGCATAATGATCACTGCAGGGTTTTGTGCCTGGCAGCTAACAAGAAGAATGCGTGGCACCAGTTCAATTAGGAGGGGGATGGAATCCTGGAGAACAAAGACAAGATGGAGGTGGACCAGAAGCTTCAGTTAATGACAAATATAATTAGCAAAATTGCTGCTGAATAGTTTGGCCCCAATGAAAACAGATAATCAGAGCCAGAAAGCAGGTGGCCTTCATTGGAAACACATTTCTGTGCATTCAACAGAATTATCAAGTTCTGATTATAGCCCCTAGTGGTAGAAAGTGTAATGGGTAATCTGTTTATGACAAGCTTCTATTCCACTTATTGTACATCATATCTGCCTAAGGTTACAATAGGTGCCTGAAGTTCTTGCCTGAATATAGAGGATCCTGAAGGTCATTTGGAGGAGGGGCTAGGTCACTCAACAGTGAAGATTTGCTGATGATGTCTGAATTTTAAAGGAGAAGAATCCAAGTACATTGATCAGTTTAGAATGATCTGACTACTCAGTACAAGATTTTTTCAGCTTCATTGTCCAGTGCCTGACAGAACTGCATCTAAACAACATATTAACAAATTGGTGCAGAAAGAGGTAGTTTAAAAGTACCATGATACATGGGCCATATTGGTGTGATCACCCAGTTGATCAGAGAAGCACAGGGGAGCAAGAGAGATTTAGCTGTGCTGTCACCCAGTTCTGACAATAGCAATGGTTTAATCCAACCCAAGCTGGTGGAAACATCACTTGATCAACTCTACATTTCAGACAATTACAGTAGCTTCACTTTCAGACTTGTAAATACAACATGCCTTGGATGGAGAAGGGGAGTATCATTGGATGTAACTAGACTGACCCCGTTTTCTCTGGCCATGAACATGTTGGTCAAGTCAGCAGAAGTGGAGTGTCAAGGATGGTTGCCCATCCGAGATTTCATGGATGACATAAAAGTCACAACAGTACCAAGATGTGGGTGGATTATGACAGGCCTTAAAGGCTCATCATGGGTTGCATCTAATTAAAATCAGCAAAATCCAAGTCCTTGGACGTCAATAGGACTAAAGTTACTGACCAAGTTAAGTACCGCCTATGAGGTTTCCAGATTCCATCAATAACAGATAGGCCAGTTAAGATCCTAGGCAAGACTGCTCCCTGGGGGACACAGCAGAAAGACATAAGTGAATCTGAGAATGGTTAACTGTGGTGAATAACTGAGCTGCCAGGGAAATTCAAGGCATGGATTTATCAACATGGGATTCCACCTCATATACTCTGGCCACTGTTGGGCTCTGATGTCCCACTGACCACAGTTGAGGGCCTTGAAAGGAATCAGACACTTCCTAGAGTTTGGCCTGCCATGAAGCCTGAGCAACATTGCCCTATGTGGCAACAAGTATAAGTTGCATCACCACAGCTTGAGACTGGAAGTTAAAGGTCAACCTAGGGAAGCAACTCAGGTTCCCACATACCATGCAGAGCCATCAGAAACATCTCACAAACTGAAGAATGCATCAACATGGATATTGATAAAGAGGGGCAATCCATGGTCCAGAAATGCTACTTCAACACTGGCCAGGGACTGAAACCATGGATAAGTCACCTTGGTTAAGGTGCCTAATGATTAAACACCTGAAACAAACAATGATCCCATGTTCTATCATAGAGGATCTGTTCAGGTGCACCACAGGATGTATGATAAAACCGGTAAGGTGTTCCTGTAGAAGCAATAACATACTGTATTACAACAAGTCTTAATTGTCAAGTTTGTATTATTAATATGGCCTGTGCAGCTGCACTACTGTTATAGAAAATTAATCAAGAATTCAGCACTGCAGTGGTATAAAAGATTTTATATAAAAGGGAATCAATAATTTTATGAATAAACATTTAAATAACTTACGCTCACTTTGTGTATCATTCTTATTGATCTGACATTTTAGTCTTCTCTGTGTTTTGATAACACGAATAATGACTGGCAATATCATGAGAAGCAGTCCTGCAGTCAATCCGAAACCAATGAACGGGGCAAGAGATACTGAGAGAGAAATGATAAACATTTCAAAACTGAGAATCACAAATCAACAACAACAACAACAACAGCAGGAGCAACAACAACAAGAACAAAAACAGTATCAGATAATACCTTTCACAGTGATGAACAGGGGTTCAGTGGTAGTGGAAGTAAAGGTGCGTGAAGATACACTAACTTCATAAGTACAGCTGTAGTTTCCCTGATGGACAAAATCTGCCTCAAGAAAAAGGAAGACAGCTGAGTGGTTAACAGCTGACTGAGTCCTGGTGATGTTGGATCCACTGACCTCCAAGTGGAAGGAACCTCCTGGATACTGAGGCTCAGTGGAGCAGAAGATGGAGAAGCCATAGCCCCTTTTCACTACTGGTCCATCAGACCCGGAGTGGAACCATCCATCAGCATCACTGAAGAAGATATTGGGCTGCTGCAAGTTCACTAGAAAACAACAATTAAGGTTCTTCAGGATCTTCAAATAAAAAAAAGGAGATACATTTTAACTCTTACCCAGCCAGAGGAATTTATGAGGATACTTGTAAATCACTTTTAATAGTTACAGAAAAAATTGCAGATTTTACAACCTGAATAATCACACTGCAACAGTATGAGGATACACCTGCAGAAGGATTAATGAGAAGAAGGTGAACATTATCAGTATACATCAGGGAAATGCTCAAAGCATGAATATTTATACCTATCATAGCCAGAGGACAGTAAGCAAGAGAATAATCCAACACAAGACAAGGGCTCAATATAGGACAAGGAAAACACAATAGACAAGGCTTAGAACGTTCACAAACACTGGGAAGGGAAAGACTTCACTAAAACGTGATCATTTGTCCGCTTGTGTATAACAGAACCAGGAAATTATGTAGGAACTGTTTGCTAGAGGTCAACAGCATGACCTCTGTTGGTGGGGATAGAGAATTTATTCCCAAGCCGCCATCCCCCAAATTATTTTTAAACAAAGACATAATTGTTCATGTGTTGACATTTTCTGAAAAGGGATGTTTATTGTACATTTATGTAAGGAGACTCCAGTGACAGCATGTTGTAACGGATTTCTTTACCTGCATGTGTAACTCACATAATGTAACTCAAGACATAAAAGGTATGAAGTTTCATCCTTTAATAAATAACATTTTTTAATAAATTGTAATTGGTAAATTGCTGTGGTATAGGATAAATAAAACACTTGCTATTATTTGTGATCATACCAAATTTAATTAATTGAATTGAATTTAAGTTGGTGTGGTATAACAGTAACGCTGACTTATCAGACCACCTTGTCACTGATTATTTTTCTATAACAGCATCACACCAAGTGTTTTCTTCTTTCCATAATAGCAAATGAAAATTACTAATAGGCAGTAGAATATTTTAGCCATCCTATTCAGCTATCACTGACTAGCAGTTTGTATGTATTAATTTTTTTTAATACTATTATAATAATAAGTATATTATGGGAAATCAATGACAATTATTTGAATATCTTTAATGATTAATTAGAATGAAATGAAATATAAAATTAAATTAAAAATCCTCTCTGTACTTACCCACAGTGATGGTAATGGAGCTGCTCCTGGATGATGTGGAGTTACTTTCCCTGTATGAGTAGTCACAGGTG
>JAQQZX010064915.1:0-12147 GCA_030068355.1 Notoglanidium maculatum | reverse complement strand
ATTCCCAGTTCTACACTACAATTATTCCCAATTCTACACTAATTATTCCCACCTCCTTTACTACAATTATTCCCAGTCCTACACTACAATTATTCCCAATTCTACACTAATTATTGCCACCGCCTTTACTACAATTATTCCCAGTTCTACACTACAATTATTCCCAATTCTACACTAATTATTCCCACCTCCTTTACTACAATTATTCCCAGTTCTACACTACAATTATTCCCAATTCTACACTAATTATTCCCAGTTCTACACTATGATTATTATCCAACTTCTGCAGTACAATTACAGAATCTTGCATTACGATTATGCCCACTATAAATATTTCTGTCCTTCCTAAACTATGATTATTCCCACCTCCTGTGCTACAGTTATTCCAGCCTCTTGTCCTATATATTATAGAACTAATACTTATATCTATAATATTATGTACCTCCAGAACTATAAACAATTATTCCCGCTTTCTCTTCTACATTTCCTGCCTCCTGTTCTATGATAAATTTCACCAGTTTGATATGATAATTTCTGCCTCCTGTGTCACAGAACACTGGTAAAGGAGACTCTACACTGTTGTGGGCACATTTGGTTCTCAGCTAACAGCAGTGATATTTCTCTCCATTCAGCAGAGGACAGCCTGGCGAGATAAGAATATCAAGCTGCTCTTCCCTGACTGAGACACTGTGGAAAGTGAAGCAGTGAGAACCATCTAACAATCACCGAGCTCCATCAGCTAAGTGTGTTACAGATGTGTGGGCTAAAATATATAATTATAGCAAGAGACAGAACGTTCTGTATGCTATAAAAAATCTCCATATTGTCCCTTCAAAGCAGTATCTCAGAAAATGGCTACTTTGACAACTTTCCTACTCTATCATTGCACTAAACTGATTTAGTCTTTAAAAACATCACCGTACTTCATTATTGCCAGCAATAATAATGTTAAGACTTGTTTTTGGTGTGTGAAATTAGCATATCTAGTTTTGCACTGATGCTACAAGAATGAAGCTAATGAAGCTATAATGAAGGCTAAATTAGTCATGTAAAATGTGCCTGTGCAAATCATCCTAGTTTTTCCCTCGTGAATCATTTATTTTTTCAGGTAATTATTTACATGAAATTATTTCCTACATGATTCATTTATTTTCTCATGTGACTTTTTTTTTTATACATGATTCACTTTTTGCAAGTCATATTTACAAATGATTCACTTTTCACATGTAAAATTTTACAAATGATTAAATTATTTTATGTGATTTTTTTAAACACGATTAACTTATATTTACAAGTGATTCACTTCAAGTTATTTGTAAAATGATACATTTTTCACCTATAAATTTTACAAATGATTCACTTTTTTACACACACACACACACACACACACACACACTCCATTTAATTTTAGTGATTAATTTATTTGCAAATGCTATTCTTTCTACATGAACTGCATTTTATTGATTTATTTTGTGTGATTTTTCTGTAAAAAGAGGAAAAGTTTAGAAAAAAACCTTGGCACAGAAGACTCATTACATTTTCAGAAAGAACTGGAACCTTTGCTTTAAATGCTGCATTTAGTGATGTATCAAACTGCTAGATATTTTCCAAGAACAAAAGTTTAAGAAACATTTGACAGGTTAGAACCTTGTTTTTGCCTTCGGAACCCGTAGAGCATAAAGTACATGACTGCAGAGGAAAGGAAAAAGATGGAAAAAGAGGAAGGAGCAGCACAGAGGGAGATAACGAACAGAAGATGGAATACGAAAGAGAAACACAGACATGGAGATAACAAGACAGAGAGGAAGAAAAGGGGGATACAGAGAGAAATACTGCATTAAATCGCAGCTACATGAACATCACAGAGCTTTGAGTTCTCGCCCTGCTTCCTTTCATGTCTTAAAGTAAAGCCTTGAACGTGATTTAATTTCCTGTGATTCTGACTAAGTTAAAATTAAGTACATATTTCATGTACGGAAATAACACATGATGGGCCGTGTGGTTATATGAAAATAACACACACCGGGGTGGTTTTACACGGTTTCGTTTATTAACGTAAGACACGTCACACATTTGAATGGTTTTAGATAGATGTAATGCTGTGGAACGGCTGTGAGACAGGTTCTTGTCCACACTTACGTTATAATAACGATAAACAGTCATTTCCTCACCAGCGTCTTCTCTCTGTCTGTCTCTCGTCATCTTACCGAGAAAAACTGGAAAGCATACACTCCTGTGTCCTGGAGATTTTCTCATGTTGGGAAATTTCAGAAAGCACTGTGACAATTCCAAATTGCACCAAATTGCTCCTTCTATAAATCTTACATAGACTTCTAGCAAAGATCGTTAATGTTTGTTTGTTTTTCTTTGTTAAAATACTAATTAGAGTTATCATTAGTCTTACACAGGCATGGTGGTGCAGTGGTTAGCACTGTCACCTCACAGCAAGAAGGCTCTGGGTTCGAACCTGCCTGTGTCTGTGTGGGTTTCCTCCGGGTGATCCGGTTTCCTCCCACAGTCCAAAAACATGCAGATTAGGTCACCTGGCTCCTCTAAATTGTGTGTGAGAACAGTTGTTCATTTCTGTGTTAGCCCTGCAATAGATTAGCGACCTGCCCAGGGTGTAGCCCCGCCTCTCATCTGGAGTCAGCTGGGATTGGCTCCAGCTTCCCTGTGACCCTTAACAGATAAGCCGTATAGATAATGGATGGATGGATATAAGTCTAAGATTGTGTGGAGGTCCGCTGTACACGTCCCTGTGAATGAGCTGTTACTATAGAAACGATAGCATATTGGAATTAATATAAATCTGCACTACTGTCAGAGCTGCTGGTATAGTAAATTAATCAACACTTTCTGACCAATCAGGATCCAGAGCAGTGCTGTGGCATAGGCAGGATATAAAATCTGATGAAGACTAGTATTTAGTCCAACACCACTGTCTGATGAGGATATAATGTAGGACTTTGGTTCATAGCCTCACAGCTCCATTGTGTGTGTGTGTGTGTGTGTGTGTGTGTGTGTGTGTGTGTGTGAGAGTTTGTGTGTGGTGCCTTGCAATGAACTAGTATCACATCCAGGTAAAGATAAAGGATAAAGCAAATATTGAGGACAAACGAATAAATGAATGTTAATCTATGAAGCCCATGAAATTTGTCCCCCCCTTTTTTTAAATTCACAAGCATCCGCAGTTTGGGCATAAAAACAAGTACTTGACATAAACAGAGGCTAGACCAGTGGCTCTTTAACACTCATCAAGGCCCAGCAGATGGTCCACTATCCCTGTGTTGTGTGAGATGAGACTGAGCAAATAATAAAGCCTGTCTGGGGAACCTGATGGCTGGTTTGAGATTCGCTGGTCTAGACACTACAGATAAACTACACAAAAAAAAAACACAACAGAATAGACCGACTCAAGGGCGTGAACTATGAACAGGTATCTCCATCTGAATCATCTGTGCTTGTGCAAGCCAAGTCTGACTGCTGAGAAATTTCCCTGCGTACAAACTGCGTTAACATGATCCTGTATGTTAGCTGTTGACTCTGTATACAGCCCCTGGCCAACATCATCACAGCTAATAAAGCACTCTCTCAGCTCGCCGCGTGATGCCATATTAACTGCTCAGGTGGTGTATGAGCAGCTGATTCATCTCATGCATCACCTGAGGCATGATTGTGAACTTCTTTCAAACCATATTAATTATTTTATCATCATCATTTCTTGTATCTAATGACCAGCCCACCAACAGAGAAGAAACTGGTTATGAAAATGGCATCTGTCTGATTGCATTACCAAGAACTAATTTTATCTCACCAGCCAATCCTGTATAATTACATTTCCAGAATAACATTCCACCCCGTTGTTATTAATATAATACATCAGCGTTCTATAATTTGGAGGGAAACAGCGGCTCACGCGCTAAGCGTCCGCAGCTGAGCGATCTCGGAGCTGTTCATCACCACTTCAAGTCTATTGACCTTATATAGTTCTAAATTCCAATTATTCTTCTGCTAAAATCTTAAACGTTATTACTTCCTTATCTCGTACATATTATGGATTGTAAGTTAATTATGTAAATGTTGAAACAGCAGTCACAGTGCAGCATGATTTTGAAGGCTTAGCTTCATTAATATTTTAAAAGTCATGCAGAATAATAGTAATAATTCATAAGAAGTCAGTCAGAGATCGCGACTTAAGTCCAAAAGTGATGTAAATATTTGTGCAGGGAAAGTTTCTCATATCCGCAGGTAAAATCACCTGTATGATGCTGAGATGAAGATCTGAGAAGGGGCTTTTCAACAGCATTTTGTTTATTTGTTGACAAATGTAATGTGATGTACCACAAAAGCGATTCAAAATAAAAAAGGACTACTGTGATAACATGTAAATGAGAGAATGGTGAGTGTGAATTGTCCTAGCTGTATTGATCACATTAACCACTCATTTAATTTAACAAACTGGCTTTCACACTGTTTTTCAGTTGTGGATATAAAATAGCACTTGATCCAGCGCATGCTGATGTTTTATTTCTTACTGCATTTCAACACCCAAGCACACAACTTAAAGCTCCACTATGTAGGATTTTGAGGATCTATTAGCAGAAACAGAGAATATATTCATAATATACTTATGGAATTCATCAGTACGTCCTCATTAGTGTATAATTAGTTGTAACTATGAATTGTTGTGTTTCCGTACGTTTAGAACGAGCCCTTTATATCTACATAGGGAGCTGGTCCAGAAAGGAAGATGATGAAGAAGAAAGAAGAGGAATCAGTGTTAGCTGGAGTTGGAGAACAAGTTTGAGAACCAAATTTGGAAAAATGGAGGATCATACTTATTATTTAGCCCTGAAAAAGCAAGAGAGTGTGAATGTAAGTAGTTGGAAGTATGCTACGGGCTCCTGATGGCCACCGAACGCTCTAATACACGCCTGGAGAGGGAGGGGTAAGAGAGGGGGGTCAGGGGGCAGAATCACACAGAGTGGGGCTTTAATGAAGCCCAGGGGTGCTAAATCAAGGTCATGAAATCATAATGTATGCATAGCATGTAAGATAAATTATCACACTTTTAATCTGCTCTTTTACAGCCCAAAACATAAATTCCACCATGACATATTGTGGTTACATCAAACCGTCAGACAGTTATCTGAAGTCTAGTGTATAATATATCATATGTGTACATATCTGCATGAATAAGCTGTAATGATCACATTAATCAGTGGAAAGTATACCATATTATCTGGGGGTCTGTGGTAGCTCAGTGGTTTTGACGTTGGACTAGTGATCGGAAGGTTGTGAGTTCAAATCCCAGCACCGCCAAGCTGCCACTGCTGGGCCCTTGAGCAAGGCCCTTAACCTTCACTGCTCACTTGTATAAAATAAGATGTATGTGAGTCGCTCTGGATAAGGGCGTCTGCCAAATGACATAAATGTAAATATTATCATGCTTCTTATGACCAAGCACTCATCTGCATTAAAGTGAAACATTAATGAGTGAAACATGAAAAAATGTGTCATGTATATGTATAAATATCAGAATTGCCAGACAGCGGTGCTGGACTCCTCGCTCGAGCCGATATCACGCAAGAAACGCGACCGAGACACGCCTGTGCTTTAGATAAACTCTACTCCAGCTGTAACTCTCATAACTTCTGAATAGTGCTGAAGTTGGTGCTTTAGTCACGTCTGATGTCTGAATACTGATTTTTTATAAGTTGGAGTAATTTCAGTACTAAATCTTCTCTACACACCCACACACGCCTCAACACTTTGAAGCTCTGTCTTAATATTGTGCTTTTCAAAGACTCTCAGTTCGCTGGAGACAGCATCAGGAGATATTAACATGAACAAATAAAAAAAGAAATCTGGGTCACAGTAGGGCGAGTTAAAGGCTTTAAAGGTTAAAATCGTTAAGTGTTAAATGTAGTGTGTGAGAGTGTGCGAGAGACTGTGGTACACATAAAATGTTAGATTATGAAACCTATATGGAGGGATTATAAACGAGGCACAAGAGGAATATATGAGTAGAGGGATTAGCAGAGAATGAGAAGGTAAGGGTGACAACAGAGAGGCTGATGATGAAGGGTAATGATGATGTTGTAGGGATGATGTTGCTCAGAAGCAGCACCGATGGATTTTATTAGAAGGGAATTGTAATAACCCAGGCGGTCTGGATAAACATGTTTAGAGAATAATGCATGAGCACATACGAACAGCTTATGTCAGGATTCATAAGATGAGATATGATGTTTGTTCATAAAGCTGTGCCTCCCCAGCCGTCCCACATACTGAGATATGAAGGAAAAATTCATGGAAATTTCAGAGTTGCTCCCAATTCCTTATTCCCAAACAGAGAAGCAGAGAAAGGTTTCTATCATGATGAAATCTTTCTTTTGTTTGGTTTTCTGTTTGTGAGGTATTCTCTTTTTTGTTTGGTTTTCTTTAGCAAGACATGGTGTTCAGGTTAAGGTTGGAGTGGAAGAGCTGGAGTGTCCTGCACAGAGCCCTGACCTCAACCCCACTGAACACCTTCGGGATGAACTGGAACTGGAGCCTCCTCGACATCCCAACATCAGCACCTGACCTCACTAATGCTCCTGTAGCTGCATGAACACAAATGCAAAACTTAGTGGAAGTCCTGACTAGAAGAGCGGAGCTTACAGCACAGAGAGACCGACCCTGTGTTAATGCACATGACTTCGGAGACTGCTTATGGGTGGCATTGTCACGTGTTCACATACTTATGGCCATATAGTGTAGTGAAAACAGGTAAATACCCAAACTACCATAACCAGTGAAGTAGCACAGCTATAAACACACACTCACCGATAACCAAAGTACCACAACAGCTGGAGAAGCACACTAACAGTAAATATACCAATAGGTAAACATGCTACCATAACTCTTTTTTTCTAAATTTTCACCCCTGAAACGTAAAGCTGCATGTAGTTGAGGAAACATCCAAGTAGCACATCTACCTACAGAAACAAATGGGTGAACTAGCATAATTACACCTACCATAAACACACATAGTAATGGTGAAACTAGCATAGCTACTGCAGTAGCATGTCTGCCGTAAGCACACTGAGAAATTAAGAAAGTACCATAACTACTAAAGTAGCACAACTACCATTAATACAATAATAAATGGGCAGATTACTGTAACTTCTGGAATCCCACGGCTACTCTAAACTCACTAGCAAAGGGACAAACTAGCGTAACTGCCACTGCAAATGATTTAATGCATATATTTGTGCCCATAAAAAATGGCCATCATGTTTAGCCATAAAACTAATGGTATGAAGTCAGCATTGCAAATAATTTATAACATAGCTATTGTGGTCATCTCTCTCTCTCTCTCTCTCACACACACACACACACACACACACACACACACACACACACACACACTTACATTTATGCCTTTTTGTACGGCTCAGCATGATGACCTTCCACTTCACCTGAATGGCATTTACCCAGCTGCCTCCCTGAGCGCACGTACATACCACACACACTCACATTTATGAGTATGGCTCGGCTGATAACCTCCTACAGCGTCAACACACACGCACACACACGCACACACACACAATCACAAAGCTCTCATCTGCACACCGTTTCCACCGATTCATCTCGCCCTCATCGAGAGCAGAAGAGACATTATCCAGGCCAAACTCGGTCCAGAGGCCGCATAAAGACCGTTAGCGTCCATTTAGCCATCTGTGCTAATCACACCAGAGAAATGCGGCTCTATCTGTTGTGCGCTCTCCGGAGTCATCTGCATGCTGACCTCTACACACCAACACGTCCTTTACAGACCAGTCATGCATACAGAGCTCATTCCCCACCTGACCACAACTTCCCGGCTCTTTCGTGACCTGGACCTAAATTAGCTGTCATAATGCAACAGAAACAACCACAAAAATTGTTTAAGGCATCAGAAAATCCTACATTATGAAGTGTATCAACATTAACCTTCACTAAAAATGTCCTGTAGCCATGAGAAGGAAGTTTAGATTATTTGCGGAAACCAGTAGCAGACCATGAGCCTCCCACCACCGTGCTTCACAGCTGGGATGTTGTGTGCTGGTGTTGGTGCGCAATGCTTTTCCTCCAAACCTAGGGTTATACATGTCTTTCCAAATGCTTGATCTGTCCAGGGAACATTGTCCCAGCTTGCAATCACTGAAGGCAAAACTTTAACAGGATGAATTTTACAGAATATTGAGGCAGCAAGCCATCACATGATGCAACAAGACCATGACTCAAACACTAGCAAGAAAATAAACAACAGACGTTCACAGCAGCATTGTTGCTTGTAGTTTGTCTCCTGAGGAGGTGTAGCGATCGCTACTGTTGTCACTTGTGGGTATGGCCTGTCCAGCAAGCTATACATACTGCACCTTCTAAAGCTAACTAGTTCAGCACAAATTAAATACCACACCAGTAATTGAAAAAAAAAATGGTTGTTTAAGTTATGTTTTAAATACCAGCTTGGTTCTCAGATTAGGTTAGCATTGCAAGCTAGCTGCACTGCTGTAGGACATGACAGCTCTTGTTGATACTAATATCTTTGAAAGCACATATTTGTGAATTTACGAACTAACAAAATCATGTTAAATGATGAGACTCCTCATGGATTTAAACATCTGGTTGGTCCTGATTTCCTTGATTTGCTCTCATATTTATATCTTAACTTCAAATCTTTTTGTATTTTCTATAGGGAGTAGACATCCAGTTTATTTTTATGTAATAGATAAATTAACTAATGCACTGAGGTACAGAGTCATCAGTGACTGGACAGAGGAAAAAAAAGAGAAAGCGAAGAGAAGTTACTCCATCTGCCTTAATGCTAATATTCTTCTTTTCAACCCACACTACAGAAAAACTCACTAACGGACTCATTATGCTCTTATTCCAAGGACCGGCTTGCTTTTCTACGTTCCTGTAGCGAGCAGCTTCGGTAAATTGGGGATAAAAAACATGTCTCCATTAAAATAACAGTGCTGATGCTTGTTTATGTCCAGAGTAATAATGAAAGCACATGCTCCAGCATGCTGCGCTAAATGAGTGCGTTATCCATTAGCATGAGAATGAACATGGAGCCAAAAAAACCTCAAGCTGATTAAAAATAAATAAAATAAATAAATAAATAAAAGTCAGATTCAGTGTGTTCCAGAGAGAAAATATCAGTAGAGGTTCGTGCGTTACTCACAGGAGTGTAGTGGCCAGACTGTACAACATGGAGATGATTTTGTATGAGTTCTGTATTATACTCATTCTAACTTAGCACAGTTAGTAGCGGTTTTACAGGAGATGTGCTACTACAGCAGTTACGGTACTTTGCTGCACCATGGAGTAAAGAATGATATATTGTTGTCTATAATCTCAAAGAGATTATAAATAAATAAATAGCTATGTGTTGTTAATTATTATTATTAAAACTTCTAAAATTATTTAAAAAACAAATTTATAATTTTTTCCCAATGATTTTTGTAGACGTTTTTCAGATTTGAAAGTTTTTGTGTCATAAAATTGTTGTTTTGCTTTATTTTAATAATTTCATCCTAGAAAGATTTGTACTATTTTGCGAAAATCGAGAAATACTACACACATTTCCCCTTTGATATCATTTTCTGCAGTGTGGGAAGTTTCCGATGTCTGAAAAGGAAAATTCCGTTCAAACATTCCTCCAAGTTTTCCAAGTTGGAATTCAGTGTGGCTGCTCTAAATTGCCCATAGGTGTGAATGCGAGCGTGTGTGGCTGTTTGTCTGTGTTGGCCCTGTGGTGGACTGGCGACCCGCCCAGGGTGTACCCCGCCTCTTGCCCAGCTTCCCCGCGACCCAGACGGATATTATAGGTAATGGATGGATGGATGGAATTCAGTGTTGTTATTTTAATGTAGCAGCAATATTGTGTTTTGAGGTCAGCAGTAAGATTAAATTCCTTATTAGAATAAAGTTTGAATGTTCATTTTGTGGAAGAATTTGATCAAACTTCATTTGTCAAGTTATTCAAAAGCTTTTTACATCCAGACAGATATCCAAACAAGCCTTAAACAGCTGGGATTGTGATTGACGCAGTCGGGTGGGAACCCGGTTACATGCTGGATCACAGGCTCTCCATCCCTCACATCATTATGAACTGTAATCACACTGGACACATTCCGCTTTCATAAACTCCAGTAAGATGCTGTAACATCAGTGACCAAATAAAAACCAATAACATTTCCTGAAGCTGCTGATCACACATGTACACCAGTGAGGAAGGAGTTTAATCGACTCCTGCAAATCGATCCCAAACAACGAGACTCCTAGTACTACCACTACCACACAGCATGCTTCAAATCTGGGATGTTGTACAGACTTCTATAACAACACACCTGTACAGTGGCGGTTCAGCGATTATGGTGTTGGTGTGCACTTCCTATATGTGTCCACAGAAGATTTTTTTTCTAGAGAGAATATCAGTATAGAACGAGGACTACAATTTCTCGGTATGGATTGATTTAGGCTGCCTACAACGGCATTGTGTCCTTACAGGAGAGACTGGTGCAGCCTGGATTTGACATCTTGGCACTATGTTCACTCAAAGTCACTTTTCACCCAGTTTAAACTAACCTTTTGAATGCACAGCCAATAAGAGCCCTCATATGTGACGTCGCGACGACGCGACTCAGCAGTTACAACGGAGAAGCAGCTAATTATTTCCAAAGGATAAAGACAGATCTGTGCTTTTTGTTTGAGATTTCGATCCATGATGGATTTATATAACAAATGAATGATTTATGTATCCTAACATGTCTTGATGGCGGAGTGCTGCTTCAACCTGGCAGTAAAAAAATGCTAATCATTTGGATGATGTGCTTAACGTCATGATGTATGAACACAAACGCTGATCACATGTAGGTGCACTTACTGAAACTTATTTTTCAGGCCTGACAGAGGGATGAAAAGCAGATCTGTAGAAAAACACTGAACCACTTTCCCTACATCAGTTCAACTTTAGTTTCTGAACTCAAAATGTTAGCTTAATTATGTAACACACGCAGCATGGAGGAGAAAATAAACAAGCTACAATAGTGACAATCATTGCCACTTATGATTCCCATGAGCCTTCACTTCTCTTGCCAAGCAGACTCATGGGAATTATAAGAAGTCTGGAATGACACCAGTTCTGTCTGTCATACTGTTAGAATTGTTTAAGAAACAACAACGCAGACTGTACTTATTATACACACCACAATTACTCACTAAAGCAATTACCACTTAAATAGTTGAAAAGTTTGTATTTTTAAACTATTTTAACAGTATAACAAAATTAATTACTAAAAAAACCCAAGTTTTATTGTATATTACTATTAATATTGTATAATATAGTTTACATTGTTATCGTAATATCACTTTTTCATTGTTTGAACCGAATAGCCTAGCAAGCAACACTGTAGTATCATGCATATACACCATGGTGATCACTGTTCAGCTCAGTTTCCATGGTTACAGCGATGTCTCTAAATTGTGGAACCTTGGTGTAGTACTTTAGTTTTGTACTTCAGCAGGATTGTAGTGATTACTCAGGGTTAAAAAAGGAGAAAAAAAAGAAACAAATGTAATCAGAATGCCTTAAAGCCTTCACTTATTACATACATCTCATGGAGTCAGGGTGAGTCAGATCTTTCTAAATGATTGTTATTAATCAGATTTGGATATGGTTAATCAGGAGTGACATTTGTACTTCACGAACCCTCGCTGTTATTCTGTATTCAAAAAAAAAAAATCTCATTAAGTCTGATTGTTATTTGAAGATGAGCAAGCACACAACATCCATCATATTAAAAAAAGCCTTCCAGCATGACTTAGTTTTTTAAATGAAAGACATTTCTGGGTCAACAACGAGCTGCTAGTCATGTAATCATCACAACTAGCCTTTTTTTCACTTTTATAGCTTAGCATAAAACACTGGTTTCAATTTCATACAGCCTAATGTTGGCTAGCATGTGTAACAGGGTAAATGTGTGTATAATTACACAAAATTCTGTTTTGTTTCAGTTAAATGTTTGTGGTTACGTTTATTTGATTATGTAGTCTTTTATTTTGTTATAGCTACCCATAATCCCCCTGGCTCCATACAAAAGCCTGTAAGCC
>JAQQZX010064736.1:0-12641 GCA_030068355.1 Notoglanidium maculatum | reverse complement strand
AGATGGGCAGAGGCTCTCCAATCTGTGAAAGAGTGGGTAAAAAGATTGTGGAATACTTTAAAAACAATGTTCCTCAACGTCAAATTGCAAAGGCTTTGCAAATCTCAACATCTACAGTGAATAACATCAAAAGATTCAGAGAAACTGGAGATATCTCTGTGCGTAAGAGACAAGGCTGAAGACCTTTATTGGATGCCTGTTGTCTTCGGGCCCTCAGACGACTCTGCATCACTCATTGGCATGATTGTCCTTGACATTACTAAATGGTCCCAGGATTACTTCCAGAAACCACTGTCGCTAAACACAATCCGCCGTGCCATCTGCAGATGTCAATTAAAGCGCTATCATGCCAAAAGGAAGCCATATTTGAACATGGTCCAGAAGTGCTGTCGTGTCCTGTTGGCCAAGACTCATTTGAAATGGACTGTTTCAAAGTGGGAAAGTGGTCAGTGGTCAATATGTATGTATGGTCAGACGAATCCAAATTTGACATTCTTGTTGGTAATCACGGACACCGTGTCCTCAGGGCTAAAGAGGAGGGAGACCTTCCAGCGTGTTATGAGCGTTCAGTTCAGAAGCCAGCATCTCTGATGGTATGGGGTGAATTGGCCTGCCTGCAGCCCAGATCTTTCACCTATAGAGAACATTTGGTGCATCATTAAACAAAAAATATGTCAAAGACGACCACAAACTCTTCAGAAGCTGGAAACCTATATCAGGCAAGAATGGGACCAAATTCCAACACCAAAACTCCAGAAACTCAACCTCGATGCTTAGATATCTTCAAACTGTTTTGAAAAGAAGGGGAGATGGTGTAGCATGGTAAAAATGCCCCATCCCAACTATTTTGAGAAGTGAGGCAACCATCAAATTTGAAATGAGCTCATTTTGTGCATAAAATTTGTAAAATTTCTCAGTTTAAACATTTGTTATGTTATCTATGTTCTGTTGTGAATAAAATACTGGCTCATGTGATTTGAAAGTCTTTTAGCTTTCATTTTATTCAAATTTAAAGAAAGTCCCAACTTTTCTGGAATTCGGGTTGTACACACACAATATACAAATTACAGTAGCATCAATTAAATTGCTATGCTTTAATTGGAATAAAAACACTATTTTGTGAGAAATGCAAAAGTCTAATTCCTGAATTAGACTCAAAAAGCAGCTAATGATTAAACCTCCAAATCTAAGTGGTATGGCTACCCAATTACCCAAGTACTTGGATTGGAGTAAGGGAGTTGCTTGTGTTGGTCATGTTGAATGGAGGGATTTATAAGCCTTCAATAGGATACCAAGAATGCTATATAGGCACATATGCCCAGAGGTAGCAAATAGTGCAGACAATTTACTGGACAAAGACAATCTCCATTTTGAAAAAGTACTTGCTAGCTAGAAAGGCAGCAATGTGATCTTAAACAGCAATATAGCATGCTTGTTTTTCTGCATCTCTCACCACCGAGTAACAATTGCAGCAAAGTTTCTTCTTAAAAATCTGTTACTCGGCTAACAAGGTGAATTTGCAGTGTGAATTTCATTTTACTAATTGATTAGATGCTCGAATAAAGAGTAAAATAAGATTAATAAAATAAGCTGACTAGTAAGATTACTACTAGTCACCAAGCCATGAGGTCTACTGTTTTATTCAGTACCATGCTGTCTCCTAGAAAAAGTGATAAAAATGTTTTACCTGGTAGCTGCAGTAGGTAGTTGTATGGTTCTAGCAGAATCCTTTCAGTAGTTTTTTCCTCAAGACTGTCCATCTCTTGCAACTTCCACAAATAAGTAAAATCTGGCATAGAAACAAAACCACCTATAAAGAGCAGAACCAACACTATTCATCTGGCAGAAGGTGTTCTGCTTTAATTAAAAATTTTTATTTACATCTGTGTATTGACAAATGTTAGATGCCTTTTCAATACTGAAGCAAACTAATAAAAATCCATCAATGCAGTATGCCGACACCTACCAATATACAATATAAAATGCAGTGTTACTGATATTTGGGAGAATGGTGGCTTGAGAATTAGGGTTGGGGGTATTAATCTGTTTTATACATATTTTTACAAATATTTTGAGTACAAGAGATAGCAGCATTTGCAAAATCAAATGACACTAGTAACACTATTTGATTTAATGTGATATGTTTGCCTCATAAGTCATATCACATAAAAAACCTTGAAAAACCCCACACCACACCACCACCTCCTCCACAAAACTTCACAGTTGGCACAATGCAGTCAGGCAAGTAACTTTCTCCTTGCATCCACCAACCAAACCCAGACTTGCCCGTCTGACTGCCAAACAGAGAAGCGTGATTAGTCACTCCATAGAACATGATTATCTGATTAGTCACGCCAGTGATTCCACTGCTCTACAGTCCAGTGGCGGTGTGCTTTACTCCACTCCATCTGAGGCTTGGCATTGGACTTGGTGATGTGAGGCTTGCATGCAGCAGCTCAGCCGTGGAAACCCATTCCATGAAGCTCCTGCCGCACAGTTTTTGTGCTTACATTAATGCCAGTGGAAGTTTGGAACTCTTCAGCTATGGAATCAGCAGAACGTTGGCGACCTTTATGCCCCATGGACCTAGTAGTCGTTGACCCTGCTCTGTGACTTTACGCGGTCATCCGCTTCGTGGCTGAGTTGCTGTTGTTCCTAAACACTTCCACTTGCTGAAAATACCACTTACAGTTGACCGTGGAATATCCAACAGGGATGAAATTTCACGAACTGTCTTATTGCAAAGGTGGCATACTATCACAGTACCACGTTTGAAGTCACAGAGATCTTCAGAACAATCCATTTTGTTTCACAAATGTTTGTAAATGGAGACTGCATGGCTAGGTGCTTGATTTCATACAACTGTGGCAATAGGTCTGATTTTTTTCTGGAACACCCTGCCATGGCACTCCAGTACAAAGTGGAGAGTGAGAGAGCATCCTGATTGGTACAAGAGGCTGATTAGGGAAAAATTAATGAAACATTTGCACATACACATGCTGAATTGGTCCACTTTTAAATGTGGGAACTTTTAAATGTAGTATAAACCTATACTGTGCCAGAGAAGGTTTCAACAGGGGAAAGTGTCACCTGCACAACATGAATCAAAATTCATGAAAATACATTATAAATAATATATATATAGACACAACATATCAAATAATGACAAATATGTCAACACAGAGACTTGCAGCAGTGTAGCTAAGTCAAGTCTGCTCAACTAACTGAGTCAGGAAGAGTTTCTGGACAGCTTGCCATTTTATGCGAAAACCTGGTCGCAGGGACTGCTTTGCTTATCAGCCCAAGTTCACAAAGCTCTTAACCCAGTCTAATATTTATTCTCCTGTAGTTCTGGTTTCCAGTGTTCAGCAAAAGTTGATGTTCACAGTGAACTAAAAGCAAAAAAACTAATTGAAAACATAAGGCTTTGTTTACTAATGTGAATGCCATCAACAAATAACACGTTAGCCACTAGCCTAACACAGACTAGGCTGACTTGAACTCTTCTTGCTTTACTGAATTTAAATAAAAGGGTAATATTTAAATGAATAAATAAAATGAAAATGTGTGTGAAAATGTTCATGAAGGTAAGCATCTGATTCTGTAAAACTTTGACTTTTCACAGCCACTATGTGCAATCCTTCCTTATTCCAGTAGGGGCATAAAGTATGTCCCCATTTATTTTAAATGAAAAAAAAAATTAACAATTAAAAGTGCCAATTAAAAAACCACTAGTGGACCCATCAACTAGCTGTATAGAAGCACACCAAAGTTCTAGTTAAAACTGGTTTGGGGTCAAGATCTCGAACTGTGGGAGAAGAGAGGGCTCCACAATCAGAAGGAATAAAAAATAACAAAAAAATACAATAAAATCTAAGAGCAATAATATGTGCATCACATAGGAATAATAACCTGAACAAAAACAATAGGGCTGCAGCAGCCTTGCTGCTTGAACTCCTAGCAAATTTTGGAACAGGGATTTGATTGCGAAAATGAAGGTTACCCAAATTACATGATATATAAATATAATATAGGGTTACTGTCTTAACCAGTTACACCTGAGCAAGCCACTCTGAGGTGGAATTAAACATTAATTAAATTTTGCAGAAGCAGCTAGGAAAATCAAAAGAATGCACCTAGGTTATCAAAATACAGGGAAGTTAATACAGACGGAGTGGTGGAAATGAAATGAACATGTACATGGTGAAAGGTCATGTAACTGTATCGTAATGATTACAATATCAGATTAAATGGACAGCAGAGTTGGCAGTATGGGCACACCACTGGTCCCATGTCAGTAGGGTGTAGCAC
Source organism: Notoglanidium maculatum (assembly GCA_030068355.1). Classification (NCBI taxonomy): domain Eukaryota; kingdom Metazoa; phylum Chordata; class Actinopteri; order Siluriformes; family Auchenoglanididae; genus Notoglanidium; species Notoglanidium maculatum. The sequence goes on along the minus strand of JAQQZX010064736.1, from coordinate 8,330 downwards.
CCCCTGAGGGCCTGGATACATGATACAGTGCAGAAGGGAGTTGTACAGCCGTTGTATCCTCTCCTGCGGGAAGTCCACCCACAGGTGTTGTAACTGGCCCTCGGGATCTCAGATTGGGTCTGAGATGATGCCCAAGCTGATCCCACGCATGTTCGATTGGGGAAAGATTAGGTGACCTGGCTGGCCATGGGAGGACCTCAACATGACACAGGCAGTCCATAGACACACATGCCGTGTGCAGACAGGCATTGTCTTGTTGAAAGACTGTACCAGATGCTATCTCAGGAGGGGCAAGTCATGAGGACGCAGGACTTCACGGTCATAGTGCTGTGCCATCAGGGCCTTGTCACTCGCCACTCATTATCACTCCATGACTACCAGTTACAGCACCACTGCAAATGCAGCAGGTTCTGCACTGTTGTTATATGCATGGGATGTTGTAGAGTCCAATACCTGTGACCAGCTGGCAGGTGCAGAGGTCATGGATTTCTGTAATGCTTGGCTCACAATATGACGATGCTCCCTTGCTATGGTCTGTCTTGGGCGACCGGAACTTTCATGACGTGTGAGTGCCCTCACATGCCCATTGGTTCCAACATTGGGGCGTTGTGACATCTGTATGCCCCACATGCTGGGAAATTGCAGGATACGAACACCCAGCCTCATGCAAACCCACAATTCAACCCCTGTCAAACTCTATCAAGTGCTGGTAATGCTGTCTAATGCATTTACGAGGCATCTGCCATGTCTGGTGACTAGATGTGCCAGCTCTTTCCATGGCATTTATCCTTGAGATGAGTGGGACTCACAGCAAATCCAAAAAAGTATGCAATTGGATAGGTGGAGGTATGGCATATGGGCTTCCACTCAGGGCATGGGCAGGTGCCTCCCCTATTTGATAAGACAGCAGCAATAGTTGCCTGCCCAGACCCAAGACCAAAAAGGAGGTGAGAGTTTCTGAAGCTGTTGCGATATTATTACAGGTTTGTGCCACCTCATTTGGACCTCACCAGCCTACTGAATGAGCTCACTAAAAATGGGGACAAGACCTAGGCCAATTGCCAGAGCAGTGCCAGCAGGCCTTTGTGACAGTTAAAGTGTTTCTCTGTGGGGGGCCAATCACTCTTGGGTGTGGTATGAGGCAACTGTTACTAGTACACCCTAAATATAGCATTGTGGAATAGGAGTGTTCAGTGTGAGTGGCTCTACTACTACTTACTGCGATGCTAATTCATGCTCTCCATGGACCACCCCTGCAGTGTCTCCACCTCATGAAGGATGACTACGAGCGGATCAGTTGTTGGTATTTAGGGTTATGGCTAATGTCACTGAGGTCCACAGGTCAGGGGCACAGATGGTAGAACCTTTATTTACAATTTGCACAACATCCCAACTTTTTTGGAATTGGGGATGTAGAAATAATTTTCTATAATTTTACAAATGTTGGTCTTTAAGCCCTCAGTGGAAAAGGAACAAAACATCATCAACAGCTGAGAGGTGTGATTCAGCCAGATGTGAAGCAGTGACAAAGTTACACGCTTGGGGATAAATCTGGTATCTGAATGGGTATATTGAGAGCAGTGAATATGTACAGTGAGAGCAGGTTGTGCATTCAACAGTTCAGTATGACTCTGTAGAAAAAGTCATTGTTTGAACAAGACACCGAACTCAATCTTTACAACTATCTGCTGTGATGAACAGGTATGTCCCAGGAACGCCCTTAGCAGTGTGTACCGGTGAGACGACACATAGCAACAGTCCAAAAGCGCACACATATGTACAGTGCATCAAGCTAACCACCAACCAAGAGACTAGGAATAAATATTCTCTCTTGTGCTTTAGCTTTAATCATTGTTCAAGATAGTAGAAAGAGGGTTAAGGGCACCCCTTGCGGCCTGGAGTCACTACTGCAACTGAGTCTTAGGGGGTACCTTCCTTTACGACATCAGTTATCAATTAAGCAGTGTGTGGCGTTACAAGTGTCCACCATACAAATCCCTGTGAATTCATTTCTGCTGTAGAAACAATATTAGAACAAGAACAGTAATTATACATACACATACATACATACACATATATACACACACACTAATATATATATATATATATATGTGTATATATGTGTGTGTGTGTTCTCCATCAGTGTGTGGTATCAGAAACCATAATGATGTCCCTGTTTGTTCCTGTCCTACACTTGTCCCAACCGCTACTGACCCTACAGCCATCCTTGTTCAATGCCCCGTGTTATTTTGTATATTATACAATTCCATTTAAATTGCACGATTAAGACAAATTAGGCAAACAGTGGCCTAATTTAAGGTCTATACAGTTTAAAAAAATATTAATTTTTACATTGTGTGAAAGTTGTAAAGTTAATTTTCAGTTTGAATATATGCACATGAATTTTATAATCACAATTATTTCTGTACATGCCTATCCCATTTTTAATCACATATTTCATAACACAATAAGGTTCCAGAGCACACATCTTAATCAGAAAATCAGATGTAAAATAGTCTACCTGTACTTTCAGGTCTGTTCATACTGAAATGTACTGGAGTGGACATTTTTATCACATTTGAATTCATGAATATTTAATTTCTAGTTTTATATGGTGAAACATGTGGAAACAATTAAAAATAACTATATGAAAAAGTTTCACCCTATTTTAATGTGTTCCAAGTAAAACAAAAATAAAAGAGTTGCTAACTTGTTTTCAAATTTAAATTTCAGAAAGAAAAACAAATGCAAGCAACATATACAGATCTTGAGGCCTTACTGACCAAGTTACTATTTTGTGAGTTTAATTAATTTATTTACTTCAGTAACTGCTTAATCATGGTTAAGGTCCCAGTGGATTCAGAACTCATCACAGTATCACTCAGGGCATGTGGATATCATCGTAACCATAATAACCAATAACTATAGCAAATCTGACTAATTTTATGAACTGTCTAAGAGCAATATAGCTCAGATGGGCCATAAAACCATTATTTTTGTTGTCAGATGGTGGCACTATGCCTCTGGGCAAATGGATATTATCATAACCATCATAGCCAATAACCTGTTAAGTTTGAGCTGTATCAAGCAATCGATGAAGAATTTATGATGAAGTTCTGTTTGCATGATGAGAAATTCATTTCATTATTTTAACACCTTAAAATACATCAAAAATCCCTTCACAGGATAAAATAAGCAACATCCTGACAGTTTGCATACCAAGAAGAAGGCAAAATTGAGTCTACTGAAAGCCAAACTCAACTGACTAAACAGGTGGGCTCAGGTGTGGCTCCAGTTTGATTGGACCCCCAGAGGCCCTTTGGATAAGACTGACCCCCCCCCCCTCTCAACCACCTCAAACATAGTCAAAAGTCTTGAAAAAAGAATAAAAGGCGAAAAAACCCTACAGGGAGCAATAGGGTCCCACGCACCGCCGGTGTTCGGCCATAACAACATCAATAGTGACTGATAAATTGCGGCAGAGGTTAGTAAAACTATCAACAGTGATAACGCGTTTATAGATATGCACAACCACGTAAAGAGACGCGCCCAATTTGATTTATGAGGTAAAAAAAAAGAAAAATACGACACCCACCTGGCAACGCTGGAAATTATAATCCAGTTGCTTCCTCTATCGATTTTTTCCAGTTTGACAAGCTAACATTAGCAAGTTCACCAAAGCCAAGAGTATGCTTAATTGTATGTACGAACTACTGATTGAGCACAATAATTATATACATCCTTGGACACTTTGTATCCGTAACAGAAAACAAAATTTCAAACTACAACGATAACGAGCAATTCAACGGGCACTACCAAGCTGCCAAAACCACTGGGAACTCTTACAGTCTAGTTAACTAGCGTCCGCGTACGCCAAGGCACAAGGCGCTAGAGAAAGTGGAGACTAGCGTCCGTCGTCGACATAGAATTGTGGGAAATGTATTTTATATAAGTCAACATACCCTTTCCTATTAGGCAAACCGGAAACGTAAATACATTCTTGGAACTACATCCCCCAGATACACTCTGGGGCGGAATATGAACCCATTTTTTCTCATGTAGTGTGGCCCAATGACATCGAAAGGGAGGACATTTACCCAGATAGTGACTAATAAGAAAGTGGAATGGCCTTGGGGGCGGGTTTGTATACCTGTCAGTCAATTTTAGAAGGGTAGAGGTTCGCCAAAGAGAAAAGGAGAGGGGCTGGTGAGACATTTCGACGGCTTTGCTTTAACGACGTGGGTACCTGTTTTTGGGTGACACTTCAACGTCAGTGCTTGATTGAGTCTGATGTTTTCGAGATGGATTAATTTTAATCCGCTATTTCAAAATCGAACAGTCGTGTTTCAGTGTATCCATCAGGTAAGAAGAATTATGTTTTTTTTTTTTAGGTCAGATCATGGGTAGTGCTAGTTTTATCATCGATATGAGGTTAAACCGTTTATTTATAAAGTGGTTAATGGCGAGGTTGACTCAGCTATGCGTTTAAACTAACAGGTCATTTTGCTTACTTATACGCTGGTGGATAGAGCAAATCAGCTTGCTTAAACGCACTTGGGCAAGGGCAGACTTGCCGACTAAATAGCGTGGAATAATGCGCTGGTTTATGTCTTATTAAGCCGCTATATGTGTTGGCGCATTAAAACTTCGTGATTTTGCATACTCGTATTCAGATTCGTTTAATGAGTATGCTGCTGCTCGGCATCAATACGGGGCTCAGGGAGAACACTGCCTCATCGGAAAGCCCTTACGTAAGGGCTTATTCATGCTGGACATCGCGATATAACAAAGCTCTTTCCGACCGAAAGCATGTGCAGTCGTTTGTGTTTGCATGTTCATGAATTTGATCTAATGGAAATTTACGAATTTGCGGGTATCGAGCTCATTTGCTAGAGCGAAGGTGGCGTCTTTTTTGTTTTTCCCTTACTTTAATTTCTGGATTTCTGCTTTATTGTTGTTTTGTCCTTCAAGGTTTGTCTTTTTTCTGTTTTTCGCCATCGTTTTCCGGTAAATTTCGTCGTTGGAGCAGGAATGGCTGGCGACTGTGGGCTATAACTGCTTTGGCAAGCTTTTAATATCCACCATTAATAGATCCGCTGTGATAGGATAATAGTGGACCATTACTGTTTTGTAAGCAGCCTTATTTGTAATAGCCTGTTTATTATTCATGCATATAGACCCAAACGAAGACTAAAAACAACAGTTATTGTGTGAAGTGACATTGTTGCTGTCAGCCTGTTAGACATAGTAACGTTATTTATATTCATGTTAACTGCAGTAGGTATTATGTATGAATAGGTCCGCATAAAGAAACAAGAAGCCACAAACAGGCCTGTATCGTTAAGTTTCATTCAGCTTTGCAGTCAAGCTTTCTCTGAGAAGCTTTTTAGCGTGTCATCAGCCTCTTCATTGTGTGTGTGTGTGTGTGTGTGTGTGTGTGTGTGTGTGTGTGTGTGTGTGTGTGTGTGTGTGTGAGTGCGCGCGAGCGAGCGAGAGAGAGTGAGAGCTTGTAGGCTGCATAACCGCTAACGTTTTGGAGCCCGGTTGCTTTTCGCCTCCATTTAGACACCGAAAGCCGACTTTCTGTGAGCGCTCTGTGTTATACGTTAACAAATGATCTAGAAACGTCGTTTGCCAGTTTTCTGGTAATTAACCCACTTCTTCAAGCTCATTTGTCTCCTGTAATCCTGGACTAGGATTCGGGAAACACGTTATTGTGGCTTACTGAAATTAGACAGCTCGAATATGGCTCGATGGCAGACGTTGTTCTAGTGCTGCTGCCGAGATGGTACGAGTTTTTAGAAATATGACGCTGTCAGAGTGATTAATGACTGTCTCGAGTGTGTCTCCATTTCCTAGTTTTCCCAGTTGGATATGCTGAACGGACTGTTGTGTGCCACAGAAATGGCGTCATCGGCTGAAGCGCAGACATTACGCGACCTCGCGCACCAGCCCGGGCTCTGCTCTGTAGCTGTTTCGCTACAAACCCGCAGTACGAATAAAGATTTTAGTCATAGTCATCAGCCTGACACGACTGCAAAAAGTTTAGACATCAAATTTTAAAGTCCGCCTTCGATCACGCTGTGCATGTTGACCGAGCGCTTGGTGGTGAAAAAGAAAATCTTGTGTTTCAATATACCATTTGATACGGGCGATGATAATATAACATAAACCCGTAACGCCCGGCTACAGCAAGCCTCGTACATTTATATCAAACAAAAGCCAAAATAACTTGAAAAGGGTCTGCAGGCCCCGTCACCGACTCTCAGCCCAAAGCGTGTAATACAACAGTAAAACAGCAGTTACAAGCAGCTCACTGGTGTACATGTATGCATGGTTAAATAATCTATCTCAAGATACAGGATGGATATGCTATATTCTTGTCAAAGTAATTATTTTCTCCTTTTTAGCTGAAGAAATAGCACAGCAGTTGTGGACAGAAATGAAGGTAAGCTGAAGGATACTAAAACTTTCTCGAGTCTAGAATCAGGATTTAGATTAAATCCAGATATTTCAAATAATGGCAGGTAAGTGTTATAGAGAAATCACTCTTATTTTTTATGCAATGATAATACAACTAAGATAGTGTAAGGTAATATTAGGACAGGAGATGGCATTTGTCAGTTAAATACATTTAACAGTTTGATGTATCTACATGATGTTCCATGTGTAATACATAAAAATCCTCTTGTCTTGTGAACCGGTTGCTTTGACCTTTATTATGGCTGCTTATTGTAGGACTTGTGTGTACCCATGCAAGCTGAATGAGTACTTCAGCTAAAGGTCGATATACTTTTGCATCAAATCTACACCATAAGTATGGCATCAATGGTCATGCAGGGTGGAGTATTTATACTTGCACATAAAGGCTGATTTATATTTCTGCGTCGAATCAACAGTGTACCCTATGCTGTAGCCTGATGTGCACCTCTGCAGAAATGCAACTCCATGTCGTACCAAGGCAGACTGCAACAACTGTGGTTGGTCCGCTTGGTAGCGTCACATTTCCTCTCATGGATATTCAGCAGCTCCTTCTTCTCAGCAAATCTTGGAAAGTTACTATCACAATATTGTGTTAGTATAAAAATATATATTTATACTTTCTCTATATTGTGATAGTACACATTTGTACTTACTATTTATATTTATTATTTATACTTTATAAAGTGTCATGCTCTATAGCAGCTGTAGTTCATTATACCAGTTTAATCCTGCATCTAATCATGTGGCTTTAAACACTGTGGAGTTATTTTTGGGCCTCATTCCTCATTCTTTGAAGTCCAGTTGCCTTCGACTCAAGCACTCAACACTATCGTTACCTGGATGACTGAGAACCAATGCGGACAACATTTTGTCTGTGATATTTTCTTGTATTATTCCTACAGTGAAAGATGGAACTCGCTTCTCAGTCCTCTGTGTTTAAAAGCAGTAAAGTCTGGTATGTTTTATGCAACAGTGCCTCTTAGGGTGCACTCATAGTAAGTTCAGTTGCTTCGTACCGCACCGGGAGCGATTGTCCCCACTCCTCCGCTTGTCTGCGCTCACACTGCACTGAACGTTCTGCTCCTGGGGGCACTTACATCATCAGCATGCAACTTTTTGTGTTGAAGAAAAGCACTCTTGCTTAGCATGATGGAGACTGATTTTTGCATTGTGTATTATTTTGGGTGCGGTGACGCACAGTTATCTCACATGCTGTACAACAGATTGATTAATTATGAAACATGGTTATTTTCAGTACATTGAACTGCATGTATAAGAAGGTTTTTATGGAAGCAGCTGACATTGCAAGAGGAATTTGTAGCTTTACTCACCGACTACCATCCCTGTTCATTTGTAAGGTGAGAGCCAATGCTGTTATTAGCCTTAATATTCTCCAATGAACTGAAAAATGCATGTGATGGAGTTCAGGTTCCATGCCTTGGTGCAGTTAGGGATCACACTGCACACGAGCCCAATGGAGTGATCGCACTGGTCAAAGCACTGGAGCATTTCTGATTGTCTAGTGTGAGTATGCCCTTAATGTCAGTTTATATTTCTGTGTCAAACCTAGTCACATACCCTATGCCGTAGGCTGACATGCACCGCTCCAAAAATATAACTATGCATTGTGACGATGCAGACCTCCATAGATTTGACACAGAAGTATAAAATTGGCCTTTAGAGACCGTTATGAGTATGTAAGCTCTACCTGTACTAGTAACTAAAATTGCCTAAACTTGCCATGTATATATATATATATATATATATATATTATATATATATACTCAGCAAAAAAAGAAACGTCCCTTTTTCAGGACTGTGTATTTCAACAATAATGTTGTAAAAAT
>JAQQZX010064655.1:0-12643 GCA_030068355.1 Notoglanidium maculatum | reverse complement strand
GTGTACCCCGCCTCTCGCCCGAAGATGCTGGGATTGGCTCCAGCTTCCCCGCGACCCAGATGGATAAAGCGGTATAATTATAATAATTATATTATTAATTAAAAATTTAAAATGAACTCTTCTTCATCTGTCAAGGACAAAAACTTCCCTTGGACATTTGACAGAATTCTTGTAACCTGTGATTCATCTTGAAGAAAGTATATTTAAATCTGTGTCTGATTTTAACTAAAGTGGTGATCGTGTTTACAGTATCCAAAAGTGCCCTGCATTTTGTTTTTTGTTTTTCTTGTCAGCCAGACATCGAGTCTAGCCTGACCTATTGCAAAATGTATTAAAACAACATGTTTTTTTTTACTTTGCACCGTACCTTGGCATGTATATGTACAGGTGTTCTGACTATTCGACTACCAAACCTCTAGAAAAGTTTACTCAGCCTTCTGCAGCATGAAAACACATGTTCTATAGTTTCTCTTTGCAACAAAAGGACCATTCCCTACTCCTAGTGGAGTCAATATGTGCCACTCAGCTATACGCTTCTCTATGGCCAGTTGTACAGGGACCTCCAGCATCCTCATGGGGAAGAGCTCCTTTGCGCACAACTTTGGGGCATGTTTCATACAGTGCTTTTTTGGAGGTTTTTAAAAGTATTTTTAGTTATGGTGTTTGGGAAGATCAGAAGAGCTATTTCCTCTTGCCGGCGGTCCTCTACAGCTGCAGAAATTAGTAAGGATAGGAGAGAGAGTTTGGGAGTGGTTGGATTCTTCAGGGCCTCGCCCTAGAGTCTCCCTGAGGCAGGAGGGTAGTCCCGAGACCACCTCTCCCAACAGTCTCTACATCAGAATGACTGACTATACTCCTGTCTCTGCATACAGTGTGCCTGCTGTCTTAAAGTTGTCACTAGCCCTCAGATCCTTGAACTTGTTGACTCCTGCTCTCTGGAAGCACTGTTGGGAATATATGGACAATAGCATTCTGTACTGAATCAGTGGGTTGTGGAAAACCAGCTCATCTTCAGCACAGGGGAAATATTGTGTATCAGTCCTACTGATATTTAGCACTGAGGACCAGGCTCTTAATACAGACTGATTAAAGGGTATTGTTGCTGAGAGACCCATATCTCTCAAATTCAGTACAAACAAGTGTCTTGACATAAGCCAAGTCTTCAATGCACTGAAGTAAGACTGTACCGGCCCATGCAAGCTCTTCTCTATAAAGCAGCCTCTGAAGTCAGAATGTTCTGATCCAACAGAACAGGTCGATCAGGCCCTGACACCCTTCCTGGCAGATAGAGAACAGAGGAGCGAGTCCAGTGCTATCTAGTCCAGAAAAAGTTTACAATCAGCTTCTGTACTTCCCTAATCAATGTCTCTTGGGGTTTGAGAACAATGAGACAGTGCCTCAATCAGATTGGTTAGAAACCAGCACTCTCCCCCTGGTCCACTCAGACAATTTGGCACACACCTTCTATACTATCCTCTCCAAGTTCTTATTTTGAAAGCTTTCTGTTCCTAAAAACACTTAGGAACAGATATTTAGGAACTTAGGAGATATTTCAAGCTAGCTTTAACCCATTAGAGATTGCATGATAGGATGGGGGCCCTTGTGTCAGCCACCTCCCTACTATGAAACTCTCACATTTACCCCAGTTAACACGTGTTGAAGAAGCCCCACATAAATAGTTAGGCTGCAGGTCAGAGCTCGAACATCACCTTGATCTCTCTCAGCCTCAGCCTGAAGAGCAGAGGGTTCTGTCTGCAGACTGTACGGTTGTTCAGTTAGTGGGTAGCCCTGCATGAGACACCACCTCATTTTTACTGGACAGATAAGACCACCTTCAAACTTAAATGGGCCTCTGAATATAACATTTTCAGCCACAGTAAAAATTCTTCTCCAACACCAAATGCTTCAAGTGTTTAAAACTAATTGCCAAGGTCAACCCTGTTGAAAGCTTTTTACTGATTTAAAAAAAAAACTAGCTCACATAAAAACAGTTTGCACAAATCAATTAGGTCTCTGACAAGAACAAGGTTGTGGTGCAGTTTGGTGTATAATATGTCTAGTTTGTATGTACTATTGTGTGCATATGCATTGTTTATTCTATTTACAAGGCACTTTGATAAAGTCACTGTACAAAAGTGCCACTGGTTTCTAATTTTCCAAAAGCCCTAGGTCTCGTTTTTTGGGAAACAGTAACAAAATTGCTTTTGTGCTCCCTCCATGGGTCAGCGAGGCCAGACTGACTAATGAGCCCCTCATGCATTTTAGCAGATTGTGGGTGTGGTTCCTCTCCATTTCTGTCTAGTGTGAAATCTGTGGTGCAATTCCAGTCAACTTCCATTACCACTAAGGAACTGCTCTTACTCAGATGGAGTGTTTATTATTTATTTTATGAGAAAGCCAAACCCACACTGCCATGAACATTTATGAAAGTAAAATCTATCCTATCTATTTCTGCCTGTAACATTAAGAGCCTACCCTTTTCTAACACTAACAACTCTAAATCACCTTCTGTATTGCCACCCTGGCACTGACATTTGTCCCATGGCTATTTAAAAAAAAAAAAAAAAAAAAAATTTCCCCTGCCACCACATTGCCCAACCTGTCTCATTTGCATGATCACTGTGAGTCTTTTCTAAAAAATTACATCAATATTTTTGTGTTGCATTAATTCTCCTATTACTGCTCTTTTATGTCTGTCCCTGCCACCATTCATGCTTAATGACCCTATTAAAAAAGCCCAGTGTGATAACTTCATTTGCACTTTATTTTAGTTGATGACTTCCATAACCTTACCTTGCAATTCTTTAAATATTATCTTTATTTTTGGTCAAGTTTGTCATAGTTTGCTGGATTCTTTGTGTCTTTTTTTTTTTTACGGATGCTATGAATTTGTTGCTTGGGAAAAAACTCTAATCTTACCAAAATTCTCATCCAGAAAGTCAGTTATTTTGGTCAGTGTGTAAAGCTGCTTATCTCCACGCCGAGCTTTATCCGATATAACAGAAAAAATGTCTTCCTGCGGTTCTTCCTCGATTCTTTTGCAATTCATATGCACTTGTCCTGATGTAAGAAAATGCAAATTGTGTACAGAGTGCAAGCAGGGACCCTGAAACAGGGAAGGCTGTTCCATAACTGTGGAGCTTTGTAAGAGAAACCTTTGCCCAATACTGTAGCTTTTATGATTTGAGGCCCTGCACCTTTTGATTGATTAGGAGTGTCAGATGATAAAAGACCAGAAGTTTGCTCAGGCACTGTGACATGAGACCATTCAGTGCTTAATAGATCAATAGTACTATTTCATAATCAGTACAAAATTTTACTGGGATCCAGTGCAGTGTGGAAAAGATAGGGGTAATGTGATCATGTCTTCTGGTACCAATAAGGACCCTAGCTGCTGCATTCTGAAGTAACTGGAGCTTCTTTATGGCCCTCCTGGAACATCCAGACAGGAAGGCATTACAATAATCCAACTTGGGGATAAAAAAAAAAGCATGGACAAGTTTTTCTGCATCATGTAGTGACATTATATTTCTTATCTTAGCAATATTTCTGAGATGAAAGAAGACCTTCCTAATAATGTCATCTACATGAGCTTCAAATGAAAGACCAGCCTATAATCCCAGCAAGGTTTTTTACTGGTGGACATGATGAAACAAAAAGGCCATCCCGAGTTAGTATGTAATCAGATAGCTCACTTCTAGCTGAATGTGATCCTAGTACAAGTACCTCTGTGTCGTCAGAATTAAGTAGAACACTGAGTTACTGAGCATCCAGTGTCTAATGTCCTTTACACATTTCTCAACTTTATCAAGCTGGTGTCTCTCATCTGGCTTTACTGAACCATGTAACTGCATGTTGTAATAAACTAGTTTGCTTATGCAGAAAGATAAGGAGGGTTTTATTGGTTCAACACACTGACTTTTATTAACATGCAGCTTCCCTATTTGATGTGAACCAGATCGTACCCATGACAACTTACATTCATAACCGTCGTAAAAACACATACGGCAAAACACGTCCATGACATCTCCCCCTTTTAGATACTGTCCTTGCCCGTGCTTAGAAACACATATGTGCAAATGACAACAGCATCCCCTTGTGGTCTAGGAATAATTTTTATCCAACCATTAAGTGCCTTATCATCAAACAAACATGGCACTCATTTTCTCAGAGCAAACATCTCATTCTCTTCTTTTTTTCAAAACAACTAAACATTATTCGGTTTCACGTAGACAAAAAAAAATTTTTTTTTAAATTTTTTGAAAATAAAAAACAAAGCTATCCATTTTTCCATTTTACTTTTAAAGTCACTCAACAAGTTGAACACAATGTCTTTCACAACTCAAGTCTCTTGACAGGCTTAACGAATCTAGCAGACCTGGTTTTTAAAAGTCCATAAGGAGTCAGCTTTCAACCAGCAGAGCTACATTTTTGGTTTGCCTGAATGTCTGGAATAATCATAATGGAGTTTGTGGAAGTTTAGACTGGGTATCCCGCAACAGGCACTGCTTGGAAATGGTGATAGTTTCATATGTACAGGTCTCCTTGCTCTGTCTTGATGAGGAATGATCTCTTGGTCATGCTTTTATCAGACTTGGGTGTAGACCAAGTCTTTTGATTGTCCAGCCTAGTGAGAACAGTGTTTCCTGGCTGCAGTAGTGTGAGTTGTCTCAGACCGCGTCACTTGTTGTAATAGCAGGCCTACTTACTTTTCTCCACAGCATCCTAGGGTTAACATCCTAACCTTAACCCTAACCCTCTGCTGTACTCTGTTCCCCACTATGGGCTCCTGCACAGCATGTCTGCCCCAACCAGAATTTTCCCAGGTATATACTTAGCCTCCAGCTTGAACCTCATCAACTGCAAGTCTCTGGCAGCAGACTGGTGTGGTGTCAAGATATTGGGAGTTCATCAGTAGTATGAGGGACTTGTGGTCTGTAATAAGTTTGAATGCAGGCAGGCCGTAGAGGTATTTCTCAAATTTCTCACAGACGCCAAGCACACTTTTTCTATCTGAGCGTACTTCGTTTCAGCCTCACTCAGTTGCCTCGAACAGAACACTACTGGTTTCCAGCCCTTACCATGAAGCTGTAACAGGATGCCATCAATCCCATAGCTACTTGCACCAGCAGACACCACTGTGCTCCTGTTAGCATTATAATGCACCAAGGTAGGTGAAGTTTTGAGAAGCTCTTTGATTTTGTCAAAGGCTATCTGCTGGACTGTACCCTACATCCACACTGACTGTGATATAAGCAGTTTGTACAGTTGTTGACCCACAGTGATGAGGTCAGGAATATATTTCCCCAGGCAGTTCATTATGCAAGGGACTCTCTTTAGCTCGTGGACATTTTCTGGCAGATTGAGGTTGTTGATTGTCCTTGCCATGGACAATAATGTCCTCCATGTAGACTGCATCTCCCTGCAGCCCTTCCAGAGTCTCCACCATTTTTCTTTGGACAATTTAAGGTGCACCGGTGATCGCAAAAGGAAGACGTGTGAAGCAGTACCTTCCATAAAGTTTTATGAAGCTGGTTAACCTCTGGCTTTCCTTATCCAGAGGAATCTGCCAGAACCCTGAAGCTGCATACAATGATGAGAAAACTGTGGAGCCACTCAGCTGAGCTATCATCTCTTCAGATGTTGGCAGAATAAACCTCTTCCTGTTGACAGCCTTATTGAGTCTCTTTAAGTTTACATAGATGCATGCTTTTCATTCTTTTTCGGGACGGTCACCATCGTTAGTCACTATTCGGTCCAGCTCCTTCTTTACTACTCTTAACTGGGTTATGGGGACTGATCATTTTCTTGTCCTGGTGCCAGAAGGCTTTCAGAGGCTGGGTTTTCAGTAGGCCAAACTCCTGTTCACTGCTTCTAACCTCATACACTCGCTTTTTAGCCCCATTGCTAAAGACATTGGCTGACTAAGCAGGTTCACACTCTTACCTTAAATAACATAGAACCTGAATGTGTATGTTTACCCTTGTAGCTGGTCTGTGTGATAAACTGCCTCAAACAGTTCAAACCATTCCCGGGACCTCTCAGTACATTCTTTACCCTGTGTCAGACTATTTTTGGCTCAAGAGTTTTATACATACTCTCACTCAGTATGCTGCAATCAGCCATGGTGTCGATTTTGAACTATACAGGTGATTTGCCAATATCTAATGTTACTGTCCACTCATCATTATGCGATGTGCTGTTGACTGAGGTGATACTGTTCATCATGTCCCTCATCCTCAGTAACTTCTTTCACCCACCTTGCTTTTACACAGTCTTTACCAATGTCCATTTTTTACACATTTGTTGCACATAGACTGTCTTGCCGGGCACTTATCCTACTGGCTGTGTGGTGTTTTGCCACACCAGAGACACTTTTTGCAGTTATTGTCTCTGTCTTTGTCCCAGTGCGGACGCTTTCCTTTAATCTGAGCACTGCTGCCATATTGTTGTACCACCTCTTGAATAGCACAGGCCAGCTCTCCCTGCTGGCTAACCTGAGAATTTACCTCTGCTGATTGCTGCACTTCTTGCACAGTCATCTCCAGAGTGAGGTTCAGGATTAGCTGCAGCTTCTCAGATAGGTCTTTGTCTAAGATGCCTACCATAATTCTGTCTCTGATGTGTTCCGGTTTGCACCAATGTCACAGTTCTCTGAAAGTTCATACAGAGTGTGAATAAATGTCTCTTCATGTTCACCCATGTGCTGCACTCTCTGGATAAAACAGGCATGTTCATAAATAGTATTGCATCAAACTTTGCCATTACTACTGGTTTTGGCCTCCCCCTCTCCATAAGTGAAAGAGCTAAGGATGTTTTCTGCTTCCATACTGAGTGCAGACACCGGCATATTCACTTGAACTGGGCCATCCTTGATGTCCACCTTAATAGCTGTCCTGTACTGGGTAAACCACTTCTTCCAATCAGGCCATTCTGCTGGTCTCTCAAAACAAAAACTCTCCAGGGGTTGAAACTTCTCCATCCTCTCCTAGGTCTGACACCATGTAATACATTTTCTTGCTTATTAAGAAACATAAGGACTTTTATTAACATGCAGCTTCCCTATTTGCCATCAATCAGAACGTACCAGTGATGACTTACATCCGTAACTGTCGTAAAACGCATATGGCAAAACACATCCATTGCATGATGCTATTTAAGCTAATATCACATTTGTAAATTATTTTACCCAGAGGTAATGCATATAGAAAAATAAGAAATGAGGCTAAAATGGAACCTTTTGAAACACTAAACTGGACTATTGTATGCATAACAAAATTACCATTTACAGCCCCAAACCAGAAAACATTGGAACAGTATAGAAAATGAAAAAAAAAAATCATCTCAAAAAATTACCTCATTATTATCCCCAAACTGCCCCTGCCCCAACTTTTTTTGGAATGTCTTGCCGGCCTGAGGTGTGAGCATAACTGCCGTGCAGTTTTGATGAAGGGAGGTTTGATATTGGTCTATAGTTGTGCAGCTGACAGGCAGCAAGGTCAGGTTTTTTGATCAGGGGTTTAATATCTGCTAGTTTAAAGGATTTAGGTACATAGCCACTGCTAAGGGAAGGATTGATGAAACAAGTTTGATTGCTTCTGGTAGTATTTGTTTGAAGAAGTGTGTAGATTAAGGATCTAGTAAATAAGCTGATGATTTTGAAGAGGAACCTAGTAAAATTAGGTCAGTCTCTGAAAGGGGAGTCAACAGGTCCACTGATGACGCCATAGCCCTGACACTACGTACTGCCCTCTCCCACCTGGAGAAGAGAGAAACGTATGTGAGGATGCTGTTTGTAGATTACAGCTCAGCATTCAATACCATCGTTCCCTCGAGGCTGAACAGGAAACTGCAGGACCTAGAATTGAGCAGCTCTCTCTGCAACTAGATCCTCGATTTCTTGTCTGACAGATGCCAGATGGTCAGATTGGGCAGCATCACCTCGTCCTCTGTCACAATGAACACTGGCGCTCCACAGGGATGTGTACTGAGCCCTCTCCTGTACTCACTCTACACCTACGACTGCAAGGCCACTAGCAGCTCCAACATCATGGTGAAGTTTGCGGACGACACAACAGTGGTGGGTCTTATCACCAATGGCGATGAGACGGCATATAGGGAGGTACATTTAGCAGAGGATCTCACATGGTCAGTTCACATGGACAAAACAGTGAAAAAGGCACAGCAGCGCCTCTTCTTTCTCAGGTGACAGAAGAGATTCGGCGTGAGGCCACACATCTACGGACCTTCTACCGCTGTGCCATTGAGAGCATCCTCACAGGATGCATCACTGCCTGGTACGGCAACAGCACCACCTACAACCGCAAAGCTTTGCAGAGAGTGGTGCGGTGTTCTGAAAGGATAATTGGAGGTGAGCGTCCCTTCCTCCAGGACATCTACAGGAAGCGGTGCCTGAGGAAAGCGGGGAGGATCATCAAAGACTCCAGTCACCCCAGTCACAACCTGTTTAAACCACTTCCGGTAGACAAGAGGTATCGCAGTATCTGGTCCCGAGCAGGCTGAGGGACAGCTTTTTCCATCAGGCCATCAGACTGCTGAACACTGTCCACTAATACCTCATAGACACTCCACTGTCACGTTATCAACACTTTGCACTACATACTGCACATAATTGCTTTTTTTGCACAACATTCATTGCGGACATTCTGTATGTGTTTACACACAAACACACACACACACACACACACACACACACGTGTATATATGTATATATGTATATATATATATATGTGTGTATATTTGTATTTATACTCACCTATTCATACATATTTATTTCTATATTTCTTATATTTTGTACACCACTATTGCTTGTGAAGCTTGCACACAAGAATTTCGGTACAAGAATATGTACCGTACCAATGTACCAGTAATGTGATGTGACAATAAAGTGATTTGATTTGATTTGATAACAGAGACTAATCTCAGGATTTACAGGTTGTAATGATGACACTGTGTCCACAATCCTGAATCAATCTTTGCAATATATATCTAGATAGATGGATTTTATTTATCCGCAAGAGGAAAAATCTGGGAAAATTCAGTGACCATTCAGTCACCAATGCACAGGACTGAACCTATGATTTAGGCATTGAAAAGGAAATGCAGAAGCTCCGCTACTTCCCACCTGTTACCTCCTGGCTCGGGTGACTGTATGGGCTTTTTCCATAAAAATTTTTAAATAGAAATTTTCCTAAATTTCCTCTTGTGGCTCAATAAATCTATTTATCTAAATACCATCCATGTAAACTTGTCTATCTAGCTACAATTCCCAAATTAGTGGCCATCACTTAGAAATCGACAACTATACTGTTGTTGATACTACACTTGTTACTGAACAGATGGTCATTTCTGTCTTCAGATATATATTTTTAAGATTAATTCAGGATGCTCATTTGGGGTCACAATGTCATCACTACAACCAGTAAATCCTTAAATTAATCTTAGTTATGAAGTTCCTTAGTGTTAATTTTGCAGTGTTCATTTTGACAAGAATCTTTATTTTAGTTTGCATCTTAGTCATTTTCAAAAAATTGTCACATTTGAGTCTTCCAGTCAGTGGAACTCAGTTTGGATTTTAGTCAAATTTGTATCAATGTTTTATTCATAATTTTCTTGATACTGCAATGGAAAAATTCCCATGAGGAACCATTTTAAGAGATGGACGGTGTTCCGTATAGGTTTGCTTTTTTTTTATTTAGTAATTTGCTAAACATTGCTCTCCTCCATCAGTGGTTTTTCCTAGTGTGGAATATTCCCCATCATTAAGCGTTCATGGATGTGGAAATTCTAACAAATATAAAAGGTTCAGGTTAGGAGTTAAATAATTTCTGAGCAAAATTAATGAACTAATGAACAACTGTAATTTGTAATTGTCAGTATTGGATTAGTGAAGGTTTTTTGCATCATGACCTGCTCAGTAAGCGCCCAAGGAAAACAGAAGATGAACTGCTACACGTACATCTTTCATAAATGTGAATGTCTAACTAAGTTGTGAGCCTGAACACAGTCGGCTATTTTTTCTCATCTTTACCTGTCAGGACAGATATTTCGCAGTAATTTTTGTCGACAGATATTTTTTCATTTATATTATTGTTACAATTTGGTTATGAAACGAACACTCATCAGTGGCGTTAGGAGGGTTACTTTAAAAGTGTATACATTTACTATCCTAACCTAATTACTAACCTAATCTAATCACCTTAAAATTAAAGTAATGTAGCTGATTGCATTCCGTTACTTATGGATTACCTCAATACCAAATATGTGAATGATGACAACATTTTCACAGCTGGAAGGCAGAACTTAACAACGCAGTACTGTTCTTTTCTGCTTTAAAGACAAAATAATGGCCAAATTTCCACCCAGCGAACACTTTTTTTTCACCAGAGGCGATGATAATGAATTGGACACTGTAAGATTAGATCTGATTTCACTTGAGACCAGGGTTTTTTTGTGACCATGGATCATGGCGCTATATGATGTGATGACAGTACACTATTCAATTGTGCATGCTAAAAAAAGCATGCTAATTGTCTTTAATGAGTAGTTAGTCTTTAGTCAGTAGTTACTTAATTTTGGCGTGTAAAAACTGCCAAAATTCATACTCGTAACTTGAGTGCAACAAGCCTGTAACATGCAGCATGCATAAAGCTAGGAAGTTTATGTGTCCATTATTAAGTGCAAATTATATCTGTGTCAACAAAACTTAACACATGCACAAAATGTCTATAGCTGCAAAACCTTTTCACACATGCAAACGCCATTTTATAAGCTCAAATCTTTTCACCATTATTTTGACCCCATTGTCTAGGGGCTGATTTAATGTAGTTACTCTAATTAGCTTGATAGAAGTAACCAGATATTTCATTTATCAACATAGTTATAGATTATGCGGTGTGTTAACTATAGTAGTAAATACTAATATAGTTGCTATTATCAAATATTCAACAATAAAAATAAATATATAATAATGACATCAATTATAATGGTGGTATTAATGTACATGCCATATTTAAATAATATTTATTATAAATAGTGACTGAATGTTTTGTAATTACATTGTTTCTGTTTATTTTATTTTATTATTCCTCCACCTCTGTTGTCTTCCAAAGCAGTGAGCCAGCAACAGTTGGATAAGCCTAGTTACAGTATATAGTGGATGTACTAACTCCCTGCTATGACATCAGCTATTTAGCTTAATTTGGCTAATTATTCTGTGATGTGTGCACAAAAAAGAAGGAAAAGTAATTAAATCTGGGTGAGTGACAAAAAGCTATCAGTGTAAATCAAGAAATAGACATAGCCAGTGTAGGCAGGAAGGAAGTCAGTCACAGGCAGCAAACTTAATACTATATACAGTATAGTTTATACAAAAAAAAAGGTTCCTATTAAGGGAAACCTGCATCATGTCAAAGAAGAAGAGTCATCCTTTTGACGCTGAGATTTTCAGATGTGTTGTTGCGGGACAACATTCAGTTTTCATGACATAGTGATGGTTTTCCTATTGACGGTGGCTTGTAACCAGAAGGTGAAACAAGAAACAGCGTCAAAAGCATGCACATACAAAACAGCAGGAGCCTAAAGGACACAAAATGTACACAATGGTGTTTCATCCGATGACTTATATGTTTGTTCTTATGCCTTAAATACTACTACTACTACTAATAATAATAATAAGATCCCTTATTAGTCCCCTGGAAGTTTTTTTTGGTATCACTACAATAAACATCCAAAAGTTGTCCCAACCTTGTATTTTTGTTTGCTGTGATATTCAAGCCACAAGTTCAGACTGTGAGAATATTATATGTCCGCAAGTTAATATGTTGAGGTTATGGGATAATGTATTGAGACCACAAGATAATATATTGAAGCCACAAGGTAATCTACTGAGGCCATGAGTTAATACATATTGTGGTTGCAGATTAATATATTGAGGCCATAAATTAATCTGGGCGAGAGACAAAAAGAGGCAAAGAGTGAATATATTGAGGCCATGGCCACAAGTTCATATTAAGAAAAGTTGCCATGAGCATCCAATTTATTATTTGTAAGGAACTGGTGAAAAACTTTATTTGCTTTTACATTTTACCCATCAGAAGGGAAGACTCACTGAATATGGAAAAGTTATCAGGTGATATATTTATTTGAGGGGGGACACATATAAAACATGTCGTAACTTCTACACTGCTCATGATATTTGGATGTTAATACCCTCAAATTACAGCTGAAAGTCTGCACTTTGCTTTAATTTCATCTCAAAGGCACTGTGGTACACAGCTAAAATCTCAATAAATATTTCAATGTTTAAAATATTGATGAAGCCGAGTGTATTTCAAAGTGCTTTGGGGAGAGACCTCTATCAGTTCAACCAAGCATCATCAGAAACCCATCCTGCCAATACCACATCTACACACCTCTTTTCTACATGGGTTTCTAAATCTTTTATGACATATACAGGTACAGACTGGTGTTTCAGCATCCCATAGAAAATTCTCCTGGGCTGAAGCTTTTTTTTTTTTTGAAGCCTTTGTATCTCTTAAGATACACCCATCCATCCATTATCTATAGCGCTTTATCCGTCTGGGTCGCGGGGAAGCTGGAGCCAATCCCAGCATCTTCGGGC
>JAQQZX010064604.1:0-12645 GCA_030068355.1 Notoglanidium maculatum | reverse complement strand
GATGCTGGGATTGGCTCCAGCTTCCCCGCGACCCAGACGGATAAAGCGCTATAGATAATGGATGGATGGATGGATATGTGGCTGGTGTGTTTAGATGCCAGTCGGAATAAATTGTCTTATAGTAATTCTCCGACCAGAGTCGTTGCTAGACACTGGGAGACAGGCCCCCATTATTATTATTACCCACTGTGTATAGTTGTTTAATCACTCCTCAATCCTGATTCTTCATGTTTCATGTGCTGATACACAGATTGCTGCATGCACACTACTGGGCACCAGATTTACTACAAGTCCACACTGGCTCAAAAACTTGCATACACGAGCTGAGACTTGATTGTAGCCTCAGCTCACATACACGTTGATAAATGCTGAAATTTGCGTGAAAATGACTGTGCACCCAGTTTTCTGTCTTAGATTTGTTTTATTTTGGAAATGTCTTTTGACTTATAAATATGAACTGTGTTTCTGCAGAATGGCTGACTGTAGACTGACAGAACATTGCTATAAGGCTTTGGCTGCTGCTCTTCAGGATCGAAACTCGCCCTTAAGAGAGCTGGACCTCAGCCACAATTCTGATTTACCTTTGTTTCTGTATTGTCTCGAGCCTGGCCTGAACAGCCCTTATTGCAGGCTGGAGAACCTGAACATCAGTTACATCGACATGTATATTTCAGGAGCATCTATTCTCCATGCTGTCCTGATGGGCCCCCAGCCTCAGCCACATACACTAAAGTAAGTATAACCATGGATCGCTCGTGATAATCATTGAAATGGACATGTCATGAACATCACTATGTTAGCACAAATGTTACCGATATCTGATCTTAGTCAAACCAATAAGTATTAGTATAACTGACATGACAGTAAATAATGCACTCACTTAAACCTGTGTGTGATGTGCTCCATATCTAACATTCATTCTATACATTCTTTACCTTCTTGCAGGCTCTGTGCATGTTACATTTTAGATAACAGCGCAGAGACATTGTTTTCAGCATTTCAGTCGTCCCCATGTCAACTGAAAGAGCTGGACATCAGCTACAACAGCTTAACCTTGGAAGGAGTGGAACAGGTCCTTAAGGGTCTTCAGAGTCCCAGCTGTTGTCTTGAAGTATTAAGGTGAAAGAAATTTACAACTTATGACAAAGAAGGTTGGACCTTTTACCTTTTAAATAACCATCTCCATCATTAAAAAAACTTTAACTTTATACAACACAAAACTAATGCTAAGGAGGAAGACTAGAAGACTAGAAAGCACAAACATGGATCTCTATATGCTTGTGCATCGATGTGACTAATAACATTTGGCTTAGTAATGAAGTAACTTAACAGAATGAGAGAATTCCCTGAAATTGTGTTTCTGACAAGGCATTGGCTGGACTGTTTAAAAAAAACCTTTAGAAATGTACCCCTAATAAACATTTATTTTCATGCATTTCATGCATAAATATTGAGAAGGAAGGAAGGGTTTGATTTGTTTCATCATATAATTTGCACATGAATATACCAGCCACCCAAATCATATCAGATACCTACTACCATAATTACTAGGCCTACATAATGGAAAATTCTCAAAACCCAATAATACAGTGGCATTTTCATGAATAGGAGTTGAGTAAACTTTTATAATTTGGTTGGAGAATCATTTCTAATAGATTGCTTCTTGATATGAACTATAATTCTTACCTCAATGGTACAAATAGTAAAACATGAAAAAAATATTGTTATCTGTTCTGTCTCCTGTCCTTCTCTAGCTCCTCTTCTCTCTTCCTCCTCTATCCTGTCTGGCTCATCTGTAATAATCGCATTGTGTTTATTTCTTAAGTTTAATCTGTCTGTTATGAGTGAACCAACTTTTTAAACTGATTACAAAACTGAATGCTCAGCTAACAGACTAAAGTACTGTTTTATGGAAGCAGTGGAAGCTTCACTATCAATGAATGACATGACCTGAAAAAAAAAGGTGGATTGGTCATAAAACTTTCTTTCTGTGTTATCAGTGTTTGTAGGAATACTAGGCCCATAAATTATAAAAACCTGTTGAGGAAGTTGGCTAGTTATTGTTGCTTGCCAAGAGGACGTGCAATTAAGATATTATTGGTTATGATTAACTGGTTACAGTGCAATGCAAAGTATGTTAGCTGTACAGGTTAACTTGTGCTCTGCTCATATCATGCTTACAAAATTTGGAACTCATTTAGACATTTACACACCGTGTTTTCCTAGCGCAGCATAAGAGGATGTTTGTGATTCAGCTTCAAATCTGTGTATATCCATTTTTCCTCACTCTGAGTGACTGTGTGAGCTAGTATTTGGCATAGTAACCCCATCAACTGAAGAACTGACAGAGACCTGTTAGCCAATAAAACATAAGTATTTCCATATATTTTCCTGTAAACCCTGTTTGACTGGTCTTGCCACCATTCATTAAAGTTAAAATACAACACTCCATTCACTGAACACACAAAATTACAACACTGCCTTGTAACAATGCCGCAGCCCCCGATGCCAGGAGACACACTGGCTTGTGAGTAAATCGGACACCACAGCCAGTTCATCATTTCTTACCAGTGTTTACTAATATTACTGTAAAATGTGATTTACAGACTGTCTGGCAGTCAGATCAGTGCCGAGAGCTGTACTTATCTGGCAAAAGCCCTCGAGCGGTCATTTCTGAGAGAGCTGATTCTGGACAACTGCAGCATTGGTGATGTGGGAGTGAAACATCTCTGCCCCGGACTAATGAGTCCTCACTGTCAGCTACAGACACTGGGGTGAGAACCAGTCTCATTTACTATGAGGGTCTTTTTTTGCATATGAGAAGAAATACTTATATGAATTAACCTAATAAAATGTTTCAGTACAAGCAAATAAGTTAAATGATTAACTGAACATTAGCGATGTGGTGCCTTTCCTATACGTCTGTCCTGACTAACCTGTGAAGCTTTTCAAAATAACATATCCACATATCTAAATAATGGCATACATTAACCAGTTACTAGATACAGTATCTTTGGCATACCCAAAGTCTCCTTCCATTCTCCTGCTACACAAACAAACCCCAGGAAACAAGCAATCTGTAAGAAAGCCAAATCCCATCACCTCCATATACCACAGTAATCCTAATAGGTCAGCTAAACTTCACTAACACTAGAGTAAACATGTGTTAGTAAGCTACCACGAGGGTGCCAGCTGGTTGTACATCTCCAAGTGAGAGCAATGAATGTAACAGAGGTAACAAATTAATCTGAGTGACTTGCAGTCAGTCCATCTGCTGTAGAGTTGAGACATGGAAAAAGGTTTAAGATGTAGAGTTTTGTTGGCAACTAAATGAGCACCTTAACGCGGCTGCAGGTGGTGAGCAGTCCAACGGCGGTTATTTTTTTAGCATTTTGCATTCAAATACATAATGTTCCTGCAACAGCTGTAAAAAGAAACATTAGACCAACTATTCCATGGCGAGATCATTGGTTATTGATGATAACAATAAGCATAAGCCACAAAACAACCACAACGCGTTACTGCCTTTAGCCTGTTTCCAAGCTGTGCAAGCCAAGCACCGGCTTCCCTGCACCTAACGGCCAAATAAAGTGAGAAGGAAGCAGCTAAGTAAGCTTTTATCTTACTGACTTTTGACTATAGCCTAGTGAAGGGTGGAAACTGACTGAAGCTTATCAAAATGAGTCTGATGAAGGAAGAAAAATTCATAGAGAGAGTGAAAAATCCAGTTAGATGGAAAACAGAAAAAATGAGTGGGGAAAAATGATTCATCAAACAAACAAACAAACCCACACAGAAAAAAGACAGCACACTGGCGAGAAACAGCAACAAGACGCACTTGGCATACTCTTGACTGGAACACGTATGCATTTGTCTTGTTAGTTCCTGAAAATTAAAGACTAGTTCTAAGTTAGGCTGATAAAAGAAAGTGGGTGAATATTTCAGTTACACAGTTTTTGTCTCAACCTCCTCATCCTGCCTGCTACGTCTGTGATACATGAGCTCTGAAACCCCGATCCATCATCGATCCATCATAACCATGCCCTGTTACTCTACCTGAGGCTGCCTACAAAATACGACCAACAATTTACAAACCTCTATTTTGCCTTGCTTGATTTGTGCATCATTGAACGCAAACAACAAATAATAAAATAGAGGTACTTGAGGCTTTTGTGGATAACCATTTCATTCTGATTATGGCTGACAAAAGCACTCTGGATAACTCTTCAAACCTAAACATACTGAAATTGAGGTCAGTATTCTCAGATCCACTCACAATAAGCTTTCCCTGCTTGAAAGAAATGAAAGTGTATTTTCCAGACCTAGAAACTTCTAGAACTTGAAATGATCAATCCCAGAATGCAGTGTCTCTGCAGTACGATACTGCATTAAGGATGGAGCAGGCTGAAAAGAGAAAACTGTTGTATATTTACAGACATTCTGTAAAAGTCACAGCATGGCATTGTTTTAATTAAAGTACAGTAAAATATTGCTAGAAATTACCTGCACATTCAATCTAGCACATTGTACTAGATGTGTGATTTCTGGCATTATTGTGGAAAGACAATTTTGTTACAGTCTGCCTCACCTTCAGCTTCATCTTCTGTCTTTCAGGTTGTCAGGATGTTTAATTAGTGAAGAAGGCTGCCGTTGTTTAGCTTCAGCTCTGAGCTCAAACCCATCATCAGTCCTGAGAAATCTCGATCTGAGCTACAACCATCCAGGAGATGAAGGAGAGAAGCTGCTCTCTAAGCTACTGAATGATACAAACTGCAAACTGCAGACTTTAAGGTACATGAAATTAGATTAATAAAGGTTAATATGTATATTTTATTATAGTTATTCAATTTATTACTTTAATGCGTTGTAATATTCTATCAAACAACAAATGAGTCATCAACATGTGGTCAGGAAGTACAGTTTCAGATTCCTCATAACCACGATTTTCTTTAAAGCAAATCAACAAATATACATTTACATTTGGCATATTCTTTTATTTCAAATGGCTTGAAAGCAGAAGCCAGTCAAAGCTCAGTATAAATGTTTGCATGGCTCATAAATAAATCAGCACGTATTATACAGAATGTCACCTAATATTAGTTAGCTAGCTAAAAAATAAGTTCTTCTTGAAGAAAAAAATTAACAGTCACAGTATAATTCAGACCAGACACCAAAAGCACTTAGTGTGAATTACTATTACTATTACACTCTGTGGGTGTGTGTGTGTGTGTGGGTGTGTGTGTGTGTGTGTGTGTGTAGATTGGACCATTGTGGGCAGTCACGTCTAACAGCTGGTCTCTGGAAATGTGAGTGTTTATGAACAGTTTTATTTCCAGATTTTGTCTTATTTACATACTGTAAATACCACTTCATGGTCATAAAATGCATATAAGGAATGGAACATCATATACAGTTGAGGCTAAAGATATTCAATCTCCTTTTTTACCAATTCCTCACAATTTGTACATCACATTGAAACATTGGGAATCTCAGAAGAGCTCCAATAAACTAGCCCGCTAATGGCCAGCTACTTCTGTGCACTGCAACTCGACATCTCAACTTTTACTTTCCCATTTGATGGTACCACAAGCATCTGTTTAAACATCTGTATGTAAATGTAAAAATCGTGGGAGCACACAGACACTATCATTCAGGAAAGAGGCACAAATGAACTCCCTGGTTTTTCATTTCATTTACTGTTTTATTAAAACTTAAATCTTATTAAATTTAGTCTAAAATGAATATGAAATGATGAAAAAAGACAAAAAGGGGAAATGTGACAGGTTTCTCTTACTGTAATATTCATGGTTTTAAATCCAAAAACTGTTTTGTTTTTAACATCTTTGTTCAAAAAGAACAAATGAGCACAATGTACATAGTCCAAAGTATGATAATCAGACAATCAAGTATCGCAGGAATCAGTAAATGTACCATTCCATATATGTTGACATACATAGCCTGCAACAGCATGTACACACCATTTAAATAATGAACCAGCCTTTTAAGTCCAACAAAGGGTTAACATGTATGTATTTTCCCCTAGACTACCAAGAGCTCAACATCGGTTGCATCACGCATCATGTCATATGTTCTCAAGACAGGAAAGGAGTTGCGTGGAATCCATGTGCAAAACATTCATCAGATTGGGAAATGCCAACATCCAGAGAACAAAGCAAATGGGGAAAGGCTTGCTGCAGGGAAAAACTGACAGATGGAAGGTTTTATTGGGAGGTGCAATGCACTGGCTCGGTCACTATTGCATTAAAGGAGGACAAGGACAGGGGACAATCTTTAGAGGTAGTCTTGGACAATGGCAAGTGTTATGCCAACCATTCAGAAAAAACACATGTGAAAATTCAGTCATATACATGTCGTGATTCAAACACATTTGGAGTGTATCTGGACCTCCCAGGAAGTACTGTGTCCTTTTACTGGATCTATTCTTGGGGTATGAAACACTTCTACACGTTCCAAACCACCTTCAATGAACCAGTGATCCCTGAATTCTGGGTAGCAAAACCGACTGAGAACGAAGCCATGGGATCCACCGTCATTGTAACACAATATCCTGACTCTGTCCAGCGTACTTCTGCAGATCTGACTGAACAACTTAAGAAAAACGTTAGATAATGAGTTCCAGAGGCACTTCCCCTACAAATATAAAAAAAAAATGTAACCACAAGCAGGATTGTCTTGCCCTCGCACCTCCTGAGTTGTCACCAGATTAACAAAAGTTAATAGTGTCCTTTTGTACTAATCTGAGATGGGTGAAAAAGCCACTCTTTCTGTTGCCAGATGGTGGCGTTATACCCAAGAATCACTCTGGTCATGTGGACATCACAACCATCATAACCAGTGAGCTGTGACGTTTGAGCTGTATAAAGTAGTGCATGCTGTGTGTTCTGTACCGCTGCAGTCATTGTACACTTTGGTTTTGAAAGCTAGTACTTTTTGAATCGCTTTTTTCTGTTGCATTATTGTTTATATTAAAGGCTGTCTAAATGCGTGTGTGTGTGCCAGTTCTCCCCTAGTGTGTGTGTGTGTGGGCCCTGAAATATTCCTAGCACTCTTTTACAGATGGCACTAAATTACTTTTATTCAGGCAAAGCACGATGGGAGCTCCACACAAAGAGTAGTCTAAGGGACCACGACCACCTTAATCTGCCCCTGCTAATGAGCAAGAGTAATGTAGGTGTGGAAATAAACATGCTCATTCAATGCATCTACACTCATGTTGAGAACTTCTGTACACACGGTAAGACAGCTGGGCAGGATGCTCGCTCACTTAACGTTTACTGACAAATCCTCAGAAAAGGTGTTTGGAAAGGCTAAAGCTTCCCAACCTTTAAAAGACTTTAAAAACACTTTTATATGCAAACAACTATTAAAAGAAAATATCGTTTGTTTGGAACATAAATGTCAGCATATATCATGTTTTATTCTTCTGTTTATTTTAACTCTGTTAAACAGGCCCCAGACCTTCATCCTTCCATCTGTCCATAACACCTTTTTCCCCCACCTTGTATATCTTTCTGTCCTGGTTAGAGGCATTTTGCACTGTTCTGTGAAGGGAGTAGTACTAGGGCTGGCCAGTGGCCTAGACAAACTGTCAGGGGGGCACCTCCAAGAATACGTTTTTTCTTCTTGGTGTGTGCCCTCTTATGGTAACAACAGAGTGGTGCCACTTTTCTGTTCTTGTGCAGCTGAATATGCCGCTTATATAATTTTATTAATCATGCTTTCAGTAATAACGTTATCAAAAAAGCCTTTTAATTGCAATAATAAACATACTCTGTCCTCTGAACTGTCAGTCACAAGTTGACAACATGATGATCTAAACTCTGCCTGCTATCATGATGTGATACATGCACCCAGTGCCATGGTCCATATTACATACTATTCTCCAAGACTAGCATCTAAGGCTTCCTTTGAGTTGCAGCTGCAAAATGAGTCAAAAAAAGATGAAATTATCAGACACAAGACAGGAAGAGGTGCAACGAAGATGAACAGAGAAAAGAATGGTATAGTGGACTAACTAACCAGCTAGGTAGTTAGCAAGTAAAGCTCCCAATTTGGCTCACCTCAGAATTGCATTTTCCTGTACACCACTTGTTACAAGTCCTGCATATTTGCCAGGTTACTGTACATATTTCCAGAGCTAATGTATGCGAGTAGCCAAACTGGATGCACAAAAAGCGAAATGGTTCAAGAAAAAATTGACTTATGACACTGACAAGTATCTTAATTCATTTGAATGTAGCAGCAATACTTTTGGCCTATTTCACTTTCCGTGTGCTTGGAGTGCTTGGATGCTTCTGGAGGTTCCATCAACACACACTGCTTCCTCAAGGGGGAGCTTTAATTCATGAAGGGAACGGAATCAGCTGCTTCACTGGTAGGAACCAGCCAGATTAATTCCATAGCAGGCCTCCTGCTTACATTGGTTTGTTATATAAAATCATCACAATATGATTATACCTCATTTGATGATGTGAACATAGTCTACCTTGAGCTAGCTATATAAGTATAGCCTATGTTCTTCCAGTTAGCTAGCTAGCAACCAGCTATCTTGTTCACAATTCATGTAGCCTATAAAACGTTTATGCCATTTCATGTTTACTTTTTTCTATCAGCTGCCTTTGCTGCATGAACGGTAAGATTTTACCTAGTTAGCTAGCTGACAGTACAGTACTTGGATTTCAGCCTATTGTTCATATTACATTAAAAATGCAGACAAAAAAATGCATTATGATTTGTAATGTATCATCTACACCTTCAGAATACACATTTCTTCAGATACATGTTTCATATTTTAAATTTCTTCAACCCTTTACTTTATTAACTAGTGAAGTATAACCTATTGAGTGAAGGAACATTTGCATGTGTGTGGGTGTGTGTAAGAGCATGTCTTTATCTGTTTGTGTTAAAGGCTGTATGTCTAGTCAAATATTTACTATTATTTATAATTGCCATGTTATTTATTATATTATATATTATACTTTATTTTAGTGTATGTACAGATATTGTTTACAATGTTTAATTTGTTGCATTAAAGTTTTCAGTTAGAAAATAAAGTGGTGTTGCGCATGGGGTTGAGTACGGGGTTGAGTATGAGGTTGAGCGGGGGGGGGGTGCTGTGGTGTAATGCCATTTTACACAAGGAAAACTTGCCTTCTTTAGAATGTTGTTGTACCAATCCACCAGTAGATGGCACACATACACCTTTGTGGATCAAATGAGCAACCCTTTAGCGTAGGCATGTGCAGTTATAAACTGGCACTGACTTGGAAATGACATTAATTTATTGTCCTGCTCCTTTACTGATCCATAGCCTGGCCTGTTTATCACATGCTAGACATTCTAGACATTCCTCTAGGCCTGTAAGTGGTAATGCATACACAAAGGTTTTTAACACTACAAGAAATAGTTTTAACGCAAAGTTCAGTTTAATCTGGGGTTACTGTAATCGGAGTGTCACGCTCAGTGTTCAGGTAGGAAGTGCAGAAGTGTGGTGTAGCTGCAATGGCTTGGGGTAGGTTAGCAGCATAGGTTTAGCAGTTACGACGCTAGACTACTGATCAGAAGGTTGTGAGTTCAAATCCCAGCACTTTGGGATAGTATAAACATAAGTGTAGATTCTTGTAAGAGATTAATGTGGCTGTGCCAAATCTTAAAGGCTTTAGTGTGTGTGTGTGTGTGTGTGTGTGTGTGTGTGTGTGTGTGTGTGTGTGTGTATAGATACAGTATACAGAATGTAGTATTTTCTGTCTGAAGCACCAAAGTGATGATGCACTTCGTCTTTGTTCTATCTCACCAGGAAGTGTCCAAGATCCAGATGGGGTGGAAAAAAAACAGACAAGTGGCAGTTAAATAAACTAAGAAAAAAAGACTGCCTGCATGAAAGCCAGAAGCAAGTAACCCTAGACCTGCCCTATTATATATGTGGTCATGTGAATTTAAAAGGGTTAGATTCAAGTAGATGAGTGTGTTAGAACAGTCCATAAACCTTCACAAAGGCCTTTTCTTTTAAACTTTCGTTGTACTGTACACTGAACTGTTTTCACAGCAGGATCACTTATCAGAGGCTTTTTTTTTAGCATGTTGGTCCTGACCTCCACTTGTGCAGATTCCAAACACTTTGTGCTTTGCTTTTTCTGTGATTTAACAAATTCACAAAGCAAGTTCGAATTTTTTCTTTGTAAAATAATTTTTGTTTTTCTCACCAGTCACTGCTGTTTTTGTTTGTGGTTTATAAAAAATGAAACCGGATTGACAGTGCTGCACCCAGAATATTTCTTCCCTGCCATGCCATGCTTACAATCACACAAAGACAGAAGAGAAAAAAGAGATTCTCAGTTTAATGACAGAAAAGCATGAGCATGTATAGTACAATACAGGAGGCATGTGTCTTTCTGATTGGCTAAGTACAAACAAAAGAACTTTATTTTTGGTTATAGGTAGAATCTGCCCAGTAATAATTAGGAGTTGTCCTGAGCTGACAGTAGGAATGAAGAAATGAAATTTACAGGGTGTGCCCATGGTAATCATAACCTAACACACCTCTCTTAGATTCCATTAGGACATTGGCACACCCCAGCTATCTACAGTGTTATATACATCTTGTTGTCCTGTAGCTGGATGGTGACATATGCAGGGTTGATCATACTGGAGAAAGCAGATATAGCAAGGGTTATAATGACCAAAACGTTAACAAATAGGGTCTGAGGGGCTAGATACCAGTGACAATTGTCATGGCGAGTCAATGCACAAACTAAACATTGTGAAGGAAACGCCAAGAGTCAAAAATTTAAAGTGATGAGATATTTAATCAGTCCAAGAAAATACAGTGACACCCACACAGGACAGTGACTGTGACAGTGGAGAGAAAGGTGGCCCCATCTTTTTTTTTTTTTATAAATTTCCTTTGCATACATTAACTTACCTACATTTGCTTCTTTTTTAGGCCACATCATGTCCTGTCATCACTATCATCTTCTGACCTAATATGGGCATGATTCGTCAGCAGGTGACCAGGCTCCACAACAATCATTTTCCAAGAATTACACTGCACCTGTTTAATGTGCAGGTGGGGCTCCCAGCCCTTAAATAGATTATAATTATAGCCTTACATGATTCAACTTATATGACTTTCAGGTGGAACAAAGCTGCCCTTAAACGTCCCATACCTCACAATGAATCACATTTCTTGTTTTCAGATTTTTGCTTCTTCCTCATATTATCATATTACCATTAGCTTTATCATATAGCATAGTTAGTTTATGATTAAAGCATTGCTCTAAGCACTCTGGCTGCAATTTGACATACACACATTGAGCTGTTGGGAGAGGTTTCATGCACATCAGATACGGACACGCACATACACACTTACATATAGACATGCTTTGTTTCTTATTTTAACCTTACCCGTATATCGCCTGACTCGTATTCTAATCAGATGCGTCTCATATTTTAATCAAATGTCACAGGCACATAAAACTTACACTTTCACACATTCATACAAACATCTTTGCACATTTTGTTCTAGTTTGTCATCACACAATCCTGAGAAACAAACAAAGACATAGTGACACTACTTACTGACAGTTTCCTCCAGCCAATAAAAGGCAGAATGAATTATCAGTACAAACCACTTTGATCATTTGTACATAAATACTTAAGTGAGGCTTAAATACATAAATGTGGCTTACTTGTATAAAATAAAATCATGTATAAAAATAGAGTGTGCATAAAAGGAGAGTGAGTATAATCAAACTATTACATATCAATGTATGTGTATGTGAGAAGGTGAGAAGAGAAGAGGCCCTCATAGGGCAGCTTGATTACAGTTATTACTCTCTTTTCTTAGGTAGTGTTGATGGACTGCATTTCAAATGGCTGCAATGGATTCATTGAGGTAGCGAACAGTATTTCCAGGACATTACCATGCACACTATTCAATTTTTCAATTAGGGCTCGAGTGTAATCACTGATAATAATATCCACTTCACCTGTGAAAGAAACACCAGGATTACCTTTTTCCCATGGGGTTGGAAGTGGCCAGCCCAGTATAATTTCAAAGGGAGACTATTTAGATCTCAAATTAGGCATCATCCTGATTTCACATAGCACAGATAGACGGAGATCTGCACAATTCTTACCTGTTTCCATCATAGCTTTAGTTAATCTGTCCTACTCATTCTCTCAACCTCTCCTCAACACTGAGAGTGATATGGAATGTGGTATTTTCGGTCAGTTCTCAGGTCGTGTCACAGTTTACTTGTTACCTTTGATGCAAAAGGAGCACCTCTGTCACTGTTAATTGTTAATAAGTCACAGAACTGCCGTTTGGTCAAGAAGGCCTTGAAACAACTTTTAACCAGGTATTTAAGAAGCTCCAGAGAGCCTTGTTGATACAGTGATTCATTTTCAATGGTTAAAAGAATGACATCTGCATACTGTAGAAGAACACAGTCACTGGGAAGGGTGCAAAAGTATTTCAGACAACGGCAGAAAAGATGGCAGGTGAATCAATAAACCTTTGAGAAAGGCAGGTCTAAGTGTATTGTTGGTTTCTGAAAGTAAAGGCAAAAATGGGTTGAGTGTCAGCACTCACAGGGACAAAATGTGCTGCAAAGATCCACGGTG